>JAJHSJ010000062.1:0-44002 GCA_021015155.1 Magnolia officinalis | reverse complement strand
TTTGGACGATTATTTATTGTTTGAGGCTTATCTCTCATTCCCTTGAAGGATTGAGTGAGAAAGAGTTGTTTGAATCAGTCCTTCTTACTTGTAGTCTCCTATGGATGGCACATGGCCTTCATCTCTCGGCATGGGCTCTCTTGAATCCAACCCCTTGCAGATTACCTCCATCAAGTTGAATGATGACAACTATTTTCAATGGGCGCAATTTGTAAAAGTGTTCTTAGGAGCCCATCAGAAGTCGTATATTTTGGATGATCCTCCAAGATCTATAGATGCTACCTACAAGACTTGGACAAAGCAGTCATCAAGTTATTGAATGGTTGTTGAATAGTATGGATTCTTCGATTAGCCATTCAGTGATGTTTTTATCCTCGGATAAAGGCATTTGAGATATGCTTCATGATATGTTCTCGGAGTCTCAGAATTTTTCACTGGTATTCCAGCTTATTGAAGAAATTGGTCGGTTCCAACAAAACTCAAGATCATTAAAAGATTACTATTCGACACTTCGGGGCATGTGGGATGAGTTGGACCTGTATCAGCCTCTTCCTTCTAAATGTAAAGAGGATCATGAGCATGCCCATAAGCAGCATCATGATGAAACCATGTGTGTATGCAATTCCTAGCCGGGTTGAACTCTGACTATCTTCATGTTCGAGATCAGGTTGTTATGCAGGATCCTCTTTCCCCATTGGCGACAGTCTTTGCCTTGTGCTAGCGTGCTACTTGTCTCCGCTCTTCTTTCCCATTCATTTGCCACCAGAGTATTCGACACATCTTGCTGGGTACCATCCTTAAGTTTAGGGCGCATTTCTGGTTATGGTGGTCGTGGTAGAGGTCGCGAGGGAGATCGCAGTTGTGGTAGTCACAATCTTCGTAGTCGTGGTGGATGTGGACGAGAACGTAATGGTTCCCGCATTTGTTCGCATTGCGGTGGAGCCAATCACACTGTTTATTATTGCTGGTAGCTCCATGGTCGTCCTACATGTGCCACTGCTTCTGTTTCCCCCATAATTGCTCCTGAGGACAACTTTCCACCCCGACAGTTGAGCAATCGCTTTCAGGGGAGTCTCTCATCATTTCTCGGGCTGCATATGATGCCCTGATGTGGCTTCATGTTCGTGATATTCCTGAGCCTCTCACTCAGCTTCGGCCTAATCAGGTACTGCTCTTCTTCTTCTTGCGTCATCCACTCCTACTTCCTGGGTCATAGACTCTGGAGCTTCTTCCCATATGACTGGTAAGTCACGACTCTTTTCCTCGTATTTCTCTTTTTCCCCACATTCAGTATGTCATAGTCGCAGGTGGAACCCAAACTCCCATCTCTGAGATTGGTTCCATCTCTCTTTACCTTCCTTGCCTCTGTCCTCAGTCTTGCATGTGCCTCGTCTTCCATTAAACTTATTGTCCGTTAGCTCTCTTACTAAATTATTAAATTATTCCATTACCTTCTTTGCTTCTTATTGTTTGTTCTAGGACCTACAGACGAAGAGTGATTGGTGGGGGGCATGAGCGAGGAGGAGTTTATCTACTCGATGATACACCCGTTGTCGCTTCTAGTATCCATTCTCTGGATCGAGAATTCATGACATGATGGCACTGCTGTTTAGGCCACCCATCAATAACTAGATTGAGAATTTTGTTTTCCTCCTTATCTGTCATTAAATCGTTATGCTGTAATATTTGTGAATTGTCTAAACATCATCGTGCTATGTTTCCTCCTAGCTCTTCTAGGAGGAAACCTTAACCTTTTGTTCTAGTTTACTCAGATGTTTGGGGACCAGATCCGGTTACCTCCACTTTTGGATTTAGATATATTTTGTGACCTTTATTTATGATTATTCACACATGACTTGGGTTTATCTTTTGAAATCTAAAAGTGAAGTGTTTGATGCATTTTAAGTGTTTTATCATGGTGTACTTAGGGGTTACACAGACTCATGATGTGGATTACTTCGAGACATTCTCTCCGGTGGCTAAGCTTAATTCGATTCGTGTTGTAATCTCCTTAGCCGTTAATTTATCATGGCCCTTGTTTCAACTTGATGACTTGATGTTAAGAATGCATTTCTCTATGGGGACCTTGCAGAGGAAGTCTACATGCATCAACCTCCTGGCTTTGTTGCTTCCTACAACCCTGCACTTGTATGTCGGATGAAGAAGGCTCTTTATGGACTCAAACAATCCCCGCGTGCATGGTTCGAAAAATTTAATCAGGCTCTCTTGGAGTTCGGCTTTGTTCGTAGTCATACCGGTCATTCATATGGGTCCTTACTCTTGCTCGGGTGGTAGACTCTCAGGGGTTTTCAACTCCCGGTCAAGGGTTCGAGTACCCATGGGTGGTGAAATTCCACTAGTGTGAGTGTGTGGGGGTGTGCGTGCGTGTGTAAAAAAAAAAAAGGTCATGCCGATCATTCCCTCTTTATATGTCATCTACCGACAAGCATCATGATTCTGATTGTGTATGTGGACGATATTGTTCTGTTCGGTGGTGATTCGATTGGAATGTGGGTGGTTAAAGAATTTTTGAAAACCAAGTTTGAGATTAAGGATCTTGTTCCTCTTCACTACTTCCTAGGAATTGAAGTTGGTCGTTCCTCATCTAGGTTGGTCTTGTCACAATGAAAATATGCGCTTGATCTTCTCATGGAGACTGACATGTTAGGGTGCAAACCCGCTAATACCCCCATGGATACTTCGCAAAAGCTTTGGCCAAGTGATGGTGCTCTCTTTTTTGATCCCAGGATGTATCGACAACTTGTAGGCCGGCTTATTTACCTTACTATTGCTCGCTCAGATCTTTCCTTTGCGGTGGGCGTTGTTAGCCAATTCATGCAAGCTCCCCGTGCTTCACATCTCACGACTGTATATCGCATACTTTGGTATTTAAAATCAGCCCCGGGTCTTGGCCTCCGCTTTCAGTCACATGGTCATCTTCATCTTTTTGGTTATTCCGATGCTGATTGTGCATGTAGTACTTGTTGGAATGATAAAGTCCCTTCATATACATTGATACACCACACTAACAGCTCAAGCTTTTAGAGTAAATGGTTGTTTGACAATACTTATAATTGCTGCTCTACATCCGGCTTTTGTACCTTCCTAGGTGGCAATCTTATCACATGGAAGAGCAAGAAGCAACCGGTTGTTGTTCAATCCTCGACTGAAACAGAATATCGTGCTATGGCTCATGCAACGTGTGAGCTCCTGTTTCTTTAAGAACTTGGCTATCCTTCTTCGGCTCCTATTCCTCTTCATTGTAACAACCAAGCGGCCATCCATATTGCTCGTAACCCGGTTTTCCACGGGCGAACCAAGCATATTGAGGTCGATTGTCACTTTATTCGGGAGAAAGTTCCCTCAAGGAAATCATCAGCCCTTTTGTTCGATCCGAGGATCAACTTGCTAATGTTCTTACAAAATCCTTGAGTCGAGATGCTCTTCATCGTGTTCGTGACAAGTTGGGCATGATCAACATCTATGCTCCAACGTGAGGGGGAGTAAACAGAGTGTTAGTGTATAGTTTGTGTGGTTAGTGGCTCTTTCAATGTAAGTGCATGTACACACTTTTCTGTTCTCCTGCAGTGTACTATATGCTCTATTGTAATAAGATTGTGTGTTAGGGCATCTTGGCTAACATACAATATTTCCCCCAAACTCTTCTCTTTCTTCTTCTTCTCTCTTGCTTCTCCTCTTTTCTCCACACTATAATCATCAAATCACTTTCTACTTGTGAGAGGTTATCAACGGGTTGGACAACTAGAAAACTTGATGGTTGGCCTATGGGAGATTTTAATGGTGAGAAATCAGCTACATGGTTTGCTATTGTGGGGTCAACTTCAGCTTTGGGTTGGCCACACGTGTGGGGCTTGGCCATGTCCAGGTCTAAGTGACCTAACGGACAGGCCAGAGGGCAAGCCAACAAACACATTGGGGCCCATGGAAGATTTCAACCGTAGGCTTAGCCTCTTGCTTCTAACAATGGGCCCCACCTAAGGTTTAAATCTGCTACATTTTTGGGTCCCAACAATGGTCTAGAAAGTTTTCAACGATAAGTGGGCAACAACACTGTCTCATGTGGTGGGGTCCACCCTGCCGGGCCCTGGGAATTCTTTGATGGTAGGCATTTAATCACCACTATTTCTGTGGTGGGGCCAGATTGGAGGGCCATAAACATCATGGTGGGGCCAAGCCGTTGGGTCCCACAGGGTTTTAGATCAAAACTGAGATTTATCTTTTCCTTTCATCCAGGTCTATGGGACCCCATTGTAGGTCCGATGACAAATAAACACCATGATGGGCCCTCAACAGACTGCAATGGTGGAGATCAAACTCCATTGTTTACCTTAGTGGGGCCCACTTGAGCTTGGAGTCTCACCTTGTCTGTGGGTTCCACCCTCATGTAGGTCCAGGTGACCTCATGGACAGGTGGGTGGCAGGAAGATCATTAGGGTGGGCCCCACAGGAGTATTCAACAACACGAGTTTAAACCCCATTGTTTCTTGTTTGTTTCCAGCGGTGGGGTCCATTTGAGTATGAATCTATCTC
Source organism: Magnolia officinalis (assembly GCA_021015155.1). NCBI lineage: Eukaryota > Viridiplantae > Streptophyta > Magnoliopsida > Magnoliales > Magnoliaceae > Magnolia > Magnolia officinalis. Next base: position 39,451 of record JAJHSJ010000062.1, on the reverse strand, counting down.
ATTTTTTTTTGGCTGGCCCCATGCCCTAGAGTGAGCTATCGAGATGGATGAACGGTGTGGGTGAGTCCATGCATTATGATGGGGTTAACTAATATAGGTTACGTTCGCAGGTGGGTGGAGTGCATGCATTGGTGGAAGGTGGGGTGAGTGGTGAGGTGGCTAGCATGCATGGTGCATGTGAGAGAGGTGGAGAAGAGAGAGAGTGAGTGGAGGGTGTGGTGGAGAGTTGTAAGGTGAGTGGGATGTGAGGTAAGAGAGATAGTTAGTGGAGGGTTTTGGAATGGGCCATGGGCCCTAACTACATGGGTTTGGCCAAGTCAAAGCCCACCACCAAGAGAGGTGATGAGGTGGAAAGTGGGGTTGATGATTCTCTCTTGGTCTTTGGTCCAAATTTAGGGTTGTCAACGGTCCAAGCCTGGGGTTGGCCTCGGCCCGGATTTTGAACTGTTTCGGGCTAGGATGTTGGCCCGTGCCTATTCAAAATTTTAATTTTCGTAGGCCCGAGCCTGGCCCATTGACAGTCCTAGTCAATTTTCTCTTAAAGTTTTTGTGCGTGCATGTGTATGCGGAGCAAGTGCGCTCATTTGCGAGGGTTCGCACAAGTGTGGGGTTGTAAGGGTGCAGGAAAACGGAGTGCACGTACGAAAAGTGCGATCGCACACGCACGGGAAGTTGGAGCACATATACGAAGAGCGTGGTTGCACATGTACGGGAAGCCGAAGTGCATGCTGGAAGAGTGTGGTCTTATGCACACGGGAAGCTTTGTTGGGCTTGGGCATTCTAGTCTATTACACACTGACTTTATGCATAGAGTATGATGCAGGACGGATACGCATGCTATGTGAATTGGTGAGGTTAGTTTTCAAATTAAGCATAAGTGAAACATAAAAATTCAGTATGCACATAATTGATTAAGGAAATCAAGAGAAAACCATGTTACATCCACCCATATATGCAAGCCACATGCTAGGAACAAAATAACATAAATTTAGGTCCTCATGGAAGTTGGGACTTCCATCTAGCATTGGAATAATTCAATTCTACGTGTCTTGATCACAAATCACATAAAGGATTCACAAAAGCAATAGTTCATTGGCTAAAGGAATGAAGGGATTAGGGTTCGGATTGAGGAATTAGGGTATTTGGGAAATTAGGGTTAGGGTTTCCTAAATTTGGGAATTAGGGTTTACAGAAGTGAAATAGGACAAGTGTTTTAGGGGGCTAGGATTATAGGGAAAGAGAAGAAAGAAGGGGGGAGAAGGGACCTGTACTGTTCATGTGCACTATTCATGTGTTGGGTTAGGTTTAGGGTGTGGATTGGCTAATGGTTTAGGTATGGGGTGGTTTTGTGGGGTTATTTTAGGGTTTAGGAAGGGATTAAAGAGTAGAAGGGGATTCAAGGGTTTAGGAAGAAAATACCTTTGAAGAAGAAGAATGAAGAAGAAGGTAATTCGATATACGAGACTCCGAGACTCCCTCCTCAGCTTCCCACTGATCTCGACGAACACATGAGATTAAATCAAACTCTCACAAGGGAGAAGAAAATTGCATTCTATTAAATAGTTCCATAGGGGTGGGCGTCCCCCCCTTTTATAGGTCCAGATTGGACATTTTACAGCCTTCCCCTCCTCCTCCCCCTCCCCCCCCCCCGGCATAATGTTCAAAACACTATTAATCATAAAATAAATTATAAACTAATTAACCAACAAAACAGTAACCAAAAAAAAAAAAAAAAAAAAAAAAAAAAAAAAAAAAAAAAAAAAAAACGTCCCATGGCACATGGGGTCTTATGATCATTTTCCTAATCTAGGCCCCTAGTGGGTCAATGGCCTGATGATCATGATCCAACGGTTTGAATGACTCAGGATCATGATCCAGCGGTCCAAAACTCCGATAATGTAACCAAAGCTCCGATAATGCAACCCACATGCATCTTCCCAATGTGTGGTCTTTTAGATGCACACACTCATGCGTGTGGCGTCTTCAGTCCATGCTCCAAGAAGTAGTCATCCATCCAAAATGACATCGAAAAGGTGTTCAGATGTCCTCATCAGAGTAGCTCCTATAACGTATGCATGCAAATGTTGCACATTCTAGTTGTTATTAGTTGTTCCATGAAATAGCTATGTTCTATTGAATGCCTTTGGGAATCTGATTTCATTTATTGTCTTCTGAAGCTTTCTCGATTTCCTAATTGTGTGCTATTACAGTATCTTGGATGCTGGAGAATGATGAGTGCATTGATCTATTTTTATGTATGATATTGTGTGTATTCTAATATAGATGGTCTGGGTCCATGCCAAGAAGAGTCAAAATTTTAATGGGCCCAGCCTGATTGGTTCGAGTTGGGGCCCAATTCCCAAATGACCCCCAGGCCTACTTGGAAATAAAGTTGTTCAATGTGCAAATTGTGTTTTATCACCCAAGTCACTATTGATTTGCATGTTCTAATCTATGAATAAAACTTTTTGTTTTGTATTCCTATCGCAGGAAATGCATGTCTCAAATTGTTTACCAACTGATGTATTTTCCAGTTCTGATTCTTCACAATCTTCTAATGTTTTTATTTGCAGAAGCTCATATTTGAGAAGCCTCCTCCGAATGTACGCAAAATAGTTCTTGCTACAAACATGGCAGAGGCAAGCATTACAATCAATGATATTGTTTTTGTAGTTGATTGTGGAAAAGCAAAGGAGACTACGTATGATGCGTTAAACAATACACCCTGTTTGTTACCATCCTGGATATCGCAGGCTTCTGCCCGCCAAGTAAGACCTCTCACGCTGTAGCTTGACTTTTATCATCATCATCATCATCATCTAATTCTTATCCCAATTAATTGGGGTTGGCTAAAAATAAACTTCCACCGTGGGGCTTGAACACAACCACAAGGTAAAGAGCCTTACACTCTACCATTCAAGAAACAAGTGTCTATGAATTGGATGTTAGGATTGAACCAATGTGATTTTGGGAACTTAGCAACAATTTAGTCTAATTTCAGATATTGTTTGCAGTAGCATGTGTACTATTTCTGAGTGCCTGTGTATTAGTTGTCATACATAGCTTAAGTATCAATGAATTGACCATTTTATTATGACTCTTGATTTGATATGTAAATTCTACAACGAGACTTTTGATTTGGTATACAAATTCGACACAACTCCTACATGATGGGCACTTGTACCACCAGCCGTTTTACACCTCCAGCAGGCCACATGTATATGTCAAAATAGATAGTTGATAGGTTTGATCTAGACGGTCCACTATTTTAATAATGGAATATACATACATATATTATTTATTATTTATTTATTTATTTACATATAATCGGGTTTGGGTGGGATTCGAGTATGGGTTAGGGTATACCCAGTGTTTAAGTTATCGGTGAAATGTTGATAATATCGACGATAATATCGGTGTCGCCAGCGCTGCGACACCGAAACCCCCTTTATTTGTTTCTCTGCCAGTTGTCGGCGAAAAATCTTCGATTTTTTTGATATGGGTGATATTATCGAAATATTCCATTTCGTATTACATTATCGACGAAATATCGGGAGATATTATTGGCGGGAAACAAATTTCAGAGTGATTTTCGTACCTGGTTAATCGGAAGTCGAAATCGGAGCTGGAACAGGAGCTTCTCGATCGACAGAGCCGGTATGTGTACTCGAAACCCCTCTTATCTCGCCATCTCCTCTCTTTAGGTTTTTTTTTTTTTTTTTTTTTTTTTTTTTTTTTTTTTTTAAATTTCTTCCTTTAGAGCGAAAATCCCTCTCGCACTAGGAAATCGGATTTCGCACCGAGCGAAAATCGCTCTCGCACTGGGAAATCGGATTTCGCCGAGCAAAAATCCCTCTCGCATTGGTGAGGAGTTCGCAGCCTGCGAAAATCCCTCTTGCCTTGGGAGGTAAATCGGACGGACAGTGACATTGCATTGGTGAGGAGTATGCTCCTATCGTACTGACTAAACTCAGTTGGACCCACTTTGAATGTATGTGGTCTATCTAAGCTGTCCATTTGTTTTTCCATCTAATTCAAGGGGTTGAGCCCAAAATTGAAGCATATCCAAAACTTCTGTGGCCCACATAAGTTTTGGATATGCTTCCAAATCGGATTTCCTGCACCATGATGTAGGTATATTATCCATTGGATATGCTTCAATTTTGGGCCTACAATGGACCCCTCTTATCTCGCCATCTCCTCTCTTTAGGGTTTATCCATTGAAGCATATCCAAAACTTCAAGTGGACCCACCACATAAAACCGTGGGAGTCGTCACACCCACTGTTGAAACATGTATAGGGCCTACAATGATGTATTTTGAGATCCATCCTATTCATAAGTTAACATAGAGATAGATGAAGTGAAAACAAAAATATCAACTTCATTGGAAACTACCGTGGCCCCTAAGAAGTTTTGAACGGTGGATGTCACTGTCCCCAATATTTTCTATGGTGGGGCCACTTGAACTTTATTATGGGCCACAAAAGTTTTGTATAAAGCTGATATTTGTTTTTTCACTTCATCCAGATTTATGTAACCTTTTCAACAGGTTGGATTGAAAATAAACATTATGGACACATTATGGTGGGTCCTAGTAAGTTTTTAACGGTGGACCGTACAATCACAGTGGTTTCCTTTTGCATTGTCCACCTGAGACTATCTGTTTCATTTTTTTATCCAGTACTCTATAATGAAATACAAAAACAGATGGACGACGTGGATATAGAATAAATACATCAAGGTGGGCCCCACAAAAATGATTACAAGCCACCTCGTCACTCTATGTGGGGATGAAACATGGCCAAAAATGTGTATTTTTTTGAATTCATTTACTTTTGCATGTCTTAATTGTTATAATCTTGCATTTGTATTATATAAACTCATTTTGGTTACTATTTGAGTGATTTCTTATGACAACGCATGCTTTTTGATCCCCATTAAATGAAAACTTCTAATTTAATGCATTCTTTTTGCAATTTTTTCATTCCTGAATATGTAAATATGTGTATTTAGGCATGTCCTGAAGTTTCACTGAAAAATTCCACCATTTTCTCCATGTCCCCCCCCTTTTCCCTACATTTCCGGTTATCGGCGATATTATCAGCAATAACGATATTATATCTTTATCTCCGGCCAGCGAAACTTGTAGCGATACCGACAACTCGAACACTGGGTATACCCAAACCTGGGCCATTTATTAATCGGGCTTTAAAAAAACCCACACCTACACCCATACCCATTAAGCTACACCCATACCCGGGCCATGTTGGGCCGGGCTCGGGTACCCATTGGGTGCACTTGGCCCGTTGACTTCCCTAAAATGGGCAGCCATGATGATATTTTAAAAACCTAAAAGAAGTCGACTTTTGCATCAAGACTTGAAAAAACTCAATTTGGTCACGACTTGGTCAAGACTCGAAAAAAACTTATCTCGTCTTGACAAAACTCCACTCACCATATATATATATATATATATTTAAATTTTATATTTTAAGTATTGAATATTGCCAACTCCTTGTGTTCAAGACTTGGGAAAACTCGCCCAAGTTACCCTACCTGACTCAACAAACTCAAGTTGTGTTGTTGTGTTTTTGAAACTTGTTCCTTATAGATTATACTATAAGAGGTTGATCTAGACCATAGATCATGTGGGGCCTTGGGCCCTCCTTGATTGCCTGCCCCTCTCAATAATAATTTGATTGGATGATGCTAAACACCCAATTTATGGCTATGAAAGTAGACGTTTCATGACGCATGTTCCACAATTTCCACCACAAAACCTGGAGAATATGTCCCCAACCTGCAGTTAAGGTGTCTTCTTCTTCTTCTTTTCCTGGGAAAGAGACTAAACACCAAGTGAGGGGATGGGACTACGGTTGTCAATGAGTTGGGCTCGGTCTGGCCATGGTTTGTCCAAGCCCTGCTTGCAAGTCACTCCTTTAGCCTGTTAAGTTTTATTGTTTTTATCGAGAATGTCAATTGTATTAATTGGGCTCAACAGAGCTAAGAAGTTACAAGAAATGCATTAAGCAATGCATAAGAAAACCTAGAACAATGCTTTGCTTGTGAAAACCCTTGTTTTGCAGTTTTATCCTCCAATTCATTGTCTTATCTAGGAACAAGATAAAACAATATTTGCATTGCTGTGAAAATTCAGTGACAATTTCCATGGTTCCTCTTCTTCGGACTTAGATGCACATGAAATTGCATTCAAAACTTGGTTCCCATTACAATTATCCCTAAACAGTTCCAATTCTACAAGAGTTACCCTAATTTTATGCTTCTCTTATGCCATGATTAAAAAAACTCGCAAGGGACATCTTGAAAAAGGAAAAAAGAAAAAGAAAATCTTAAGGGAGAGAGGATCTCTTGAATTTCATTACAATGCAATACTGCTTCCATGGAGCAGGACCAATTCCTTTCCCCCAAGCTATGGTACTCCTAGAATCACCTTCCACTACCAGTGGACCATTGAATGATTCAGGAGAGAGCACCATGAGTTGCCTCATCTTCTTCTTCTTCTTCTTTTTTTTTTTTTTTTTTTTTTTTTTTTTTTTTTTTTTTTTTTTTTTTGTAGAAAGATAATCAGAGTTGCCTACTCCCATTGGCCCCTAGAAAACCAACCTTACCAAGCCTTTATTGTTGTGGACAACAATTCCACAATTACCAGGTTTTCCCATAGAATACCCACTTAAATTCAATTTTCACAAACCTTCGGGGCTACAGTTTCCAAGGCTCTTTCTCCTTCTTAATGACACAATTAGCTTGGGTCTCAGATAATGAACATTTATCCAGATCAGCAGCCCTTATGCTCTAAATTCATTGGAGGAGAGGACTCATCTCAATAGAAAAACTTTAATCTTTATGGAGAATTTCAAAGTGGGAGTTACTTATTGTTGAATATTTTCCATCATGTCCCTTTTATAGATCCCATATAATATCATCAGGAAGCATCTATACCAAACTTTACCTCTAGGCTCTAGCTTTAAAAACCTACCGGCCACCCATCGATAAGATTTGTCAATGTAGGGGGAAGGATCCATGTTAAGGAAAAAAGGGAAGAAGAAGCTTTACTCTTTGATAACTGTATAATAATTTCTTGTTTATGCCAAATCAAGGTTAAAAATAAAAATAAAAATAGTAGTCTTACATGGGACTGAGAAACTTTGAAGGTCTAACCTATATAGCTATACTTTCTGTTATTCATGGATAGGCACTGGTGGATGTGGTTTTATTTATTTATTTATTTTTTTAACTTTTAATGTTGAATAAATGAATGATATTCTGTTTTTGAGACACCCAAGTAATGACTCTGCATTGGATGATTTCACTAACATGCATGCGAAAGATGATTGTGGAATTGTGGAATCATTGACATCTGAGGATCTATTCAGTTTGTAACTATCATGATATTTTAACTTGATTATTGCATCACCATCTTATCCTTTTTTTTTTTTTTTTTTTTTTTTTTTTTTTTTCCATCTTTGACTTGTGTGCACAGAGAAGAGGTAGAGCGGGCCGTGTGCAGCCAGGAGAGTGTTATCACCTATATCCTAGATGTGTATATGATGCTTTTGCAGAATACCAGCTTCCTGAACTTCTAAGGACTCCCTTGAACTCTCTCTGCTTGCAAATCAAAAGTTTGCAACTCGGAACTATAGGAGAGTTCTTATCAGCTGCTCTGCAACCACCAGAACCATTGGCTGTAAGTATTCCTTCTGTCATAAAATTCCGTTGCTGTTATTTTTGAACCATGACTTTTTGCTCTTTGGTGTTCCACGCAGTTCCACTTCTAATGCGGCCATGTTTTATATAGCTCAATGTTTAGGTGAAACATTCTTGAGAACAACCTCAGAACATATCATTAGACTGCGCTTGAGTTGCAATCTTTTGGTTGAATTATGTAACATGTTTTGTCAGATGGGGATAGTTAATGTGCACAGATTCGTGCGCACCTGCTGTGCACCTACTGCCTACGGTGTATGCTAGTTCTAAGTGCACCTGTGATGTACCATTCAAGGATTAGATTTAGATCAGATTTAGACTTCCTTGGACTCCCTAATCTCTTTAAGTCTCCTACTGCAATTAGTTCTCTTCTCCTTGTAAAACTTTTCATTTTATATAAAGGATTAAGGAGGGAGATTAAGCCCTAATCTCTTAAAGTCTCCTACTGCAATTAGTTCTCTTCTCCTTGTAAAACTTTTCATTTTATATAAAGGATTGAGGGAGATTAAGCAAAACTGCAATTAGTTCTCTTCTCCTTGTAAAACTTTTCATTTTATATAAAGGATTAAGGAGAGGGATCTGTTTAATTTACATTGTATCAGGGCCTTTCTGCTCCATCTTCCTTTTTTTTTTTGACTTTCGTCTTATTTTCTCCTTCTTTTCTGTGGAAAATCTCTAGTTTTGAAAGTCGATCATGGTTTTTCCCCCTCCCTGTAAGGTGGTGAAAGTGAAATAAACCCTCCATCACAATCCTATAGATGCAATCTTAAAGCACCTGTATCTTTTCTGGAAAAGATTTCTCCATCGACAGTTTCCTCTGGAAATATGGATCTCAGATCTGCACCGAAGAAGCATCCACCCCCCTAGATCTCAAACCAGACTAGAGTCGTTGGATCTATCTAGAATCACCTCTAGATCCAATTTCCAACGCTAAAAGTGCATAAGGAACATCCCTACCAGGTCTCATCGGAAATGGATCCTCGATCACTGGGCCTTGATGGAAAATCTCCAGACCCTGGTTCTGAAGACGGATCTACATGGAGCATTCTAGTGTCACCGGAGCTCACTAGAAATCAGCCTAGGACAGCTGGATCTCGTCGGAAACGCCTTTAGACCTTGATTATGAATTGCACCGGAAACAGCCCAGTGTTGCTGGAAATAACTAGAAACCCTCTTTGATTCACCATATCTACTCCTGGACCACAGTTGTCTACTTGTGGCTCTTTCTGGTACCAAACTCGAGTCCAGGGGCCCTTGTCGCTGCTGGGAGTGACCCGTGGACCACCTATTGAGGCTCAATCTGAAGCTCAGACCACATTCAGCCCTTTGGAGCACTCCCTGATCTCATATCTATCAAGTGTGATTCATTCCCACGCTACTGCTCTATGGACCTTTGTCAGACACTAAGATGTTACATCAAACTAGCATTTTCCCTCATGTGTTTTTTATTTTTATTTTCTCTTCTTCCTTTTATTAAATGGAGAGAATAGACACCCAGATTTCATCTAGACATATGGGTACCCCTAGTCTTATGATAACTATAGAAAAACTAGATGGCACAAATTATTTGGAGTGGTCTTAGGTGGCCCGAATATATATTTGAGCACGAAAGGACTGGGATACATTACATGAACCAAGTAGCCCAACCTTGAAGATCCCACTTATGATGAATGGGAAAGTGAAAACTGGCTTATGATGTCCTGGCTAGTGAAATTCTATGCAACTAAATATTAGTCTCCTGAAGACCGAAAGTTTTTATGGGATAAAGTAGCCAAAATGTACTCCTACCAAGAAGACTTGGTGTAACACCCTGGTTTTCGAAACCCGAGTATACTACTCGTTTCCTGAAAACCCTTGTGTTAAACTTTAAAACCAGTCTAAGTTTAAACAGTCTTGTCATTAGTCAAAGTTAGCAATAATTACTAGCGGAGTAAACCGTGCATTGAGTAAAAAATTTCCATTCATAATAATAAATTCAAATGTAGTGCCCATACAAGACTTATACAACCCAAATACCAAAAGAACACAAATCTAAAATGGAAATCTATCAACTAATGATGGACCTCAATATAGGCCAGAGGGCTGCCCGATCTGCTCCGCAACCAAGTGAACAACATTGACTCGCTCTACACCTACATCAACTGATATGTTTTGATAGCATCAATGCCTATCGCAGTGAGGAATACCCCCTAAGATTACACCAGTGTATCAAATAGCGCTGCAGCGTACGCTACGTAGCGTAGTGTACAAAAAACACTATGTAACGTATGAAATAGCGTAAATACGTAGTAGTGTATGCTACAAGGGCTGTAGCGTACGTTACACATACGTAGCGTGTAGCGTACATAGCGTACGCCTCAGGACTACCATAGGATTTTTAAAATAAAAGTCCTTTTAGTTAAAAAAGTTGTTTTTAAATGGTGGTGAGTGGTGACTGGGCATTTTTCCTTTTGAGTAGGTGGTGGGAGACTCATATTATAAGGGTTTTGTTTTTTAACTTAAAACAATCGAAATAGGGCTTTCAAACAACCCTATCGCAGTGCTGTAGCAGTTATAGGTGCTCCATTTTTGAAGCTTTGATTCTAAGCTTTCGAACAACCCTTTCTCAGATCTGATTTTTGGCTTTCAATCGGAATTACAAGAGCATCATCTTGCTGGATTTTCAGGAGCATGGAAGCCCAAACAAGGGAGAAATCACGTATCCCTCTTTTCGCAGCCGCGTGGACACGTAGCTCCCAAAAATTCATTTTCAGTTGATTAAATCTTTATTTACGGTATGTTTTGGCCCTTTAATCATTGCTAATGAGTTTTCTTTTTTTTATTTATGCTGAAAAGTTGTGGTTATTTTTTTTAAAAAATTTAATTTAATTTAATTAATTAATTAATTAATTAATTTATTGTTTCTTTTTAGGAGGTCGGTTCTCATGTATGGGGGTTGTGGTGTGTATGGCATGGATTTGACCCATCCAACCATCACATAGGACACATGCATGGGGTCCACTGTGGTGTTCTATGCCACGACCCACATGTGTGGGGTCCTCTATGGTGTTTTATGCCATGGCCCACATGCGCGACCATGGCTCACATGTGTGGGGTCCACTGTGGTGTTATGGCATGGCCCACATGCATGGGGTCCATTGTGGTGTGTATGGCATGGCCCACATGCGTGGGTCCATTGTGGTGTGTGTACGGCATGGCTCACATGCATGGGTCCATTGTGGTGTATGACATGGCCCACATGCGTGGGGTCCACTGTGGTGTGTGTATGGCATGGCCCACATGCGTGGGGTCCACTGTGATGTGCGTATGGTATGGCTCACTGTGATTCACTGATTTGTTTGTGACGTTTTTTTTTTTTCCGTTGTTGTTAATTGAGAAGAATGTTTGAAGAGAGAGAGAGAGAGAGAGAGAGAGAGAGAGAGAGAGAGATTTTGCATGGAAATATATGGCTGATAATCCACTTGAACAATCTCATATAAATTATGTGCAATGCAAATTTTGTGGTCAAAGGTGTACGGGAGGCATGACTCGCCTAAAGAATCATTTGGCCGGAACCCACAATGGGATAAAGCCGTGCCCAAAAGTGACGGAAGAAGCCGAGGAGTGTAGAAAGGCTTTAAAGGAATACCATGACGGAAAAAAATAAAAGAAATGAGGTGTTTCGAGATATTGGGAGAGGGGGATCGACATATCTTTCTGGTTCTGCAAGTGATAGCGCTAGTGTGGGTAATGATGCTTTCATTGGCAACCAACTTGGTAGTGGATCTTCTGGTAATCAACCAATGGCAAGAGCAAGGGGTCCTATGGATCAATTTGTTAGCAGTGAGCAAATGTCAATCCACATTGAATTCAAGGTGGAAGGAAGAAAGAAAAGAAGTATGCAGGGTGATTGAAAGATCTTTTTTTTTTTTTTTTTTTTTTTGTTGGGAATGCTTTGTTGTTGAACCTGTGTAATAGCCCGTACTTTTCAGCATTGTGTGAGGCTATTAGACAGTTTGGACCGGGATTGAAGCCACCATCCATGCATGAGATGAGAACATGGATACTAAAAGAGGAGGTTGCTAATACTGATAATTTAATGAAAGCATACAAAGATTCCTGGAAAACTTATGGATGTTCAATTATGTCTGATGGTTGGACGGATGGAAAGAATAGAAGCATCATTAACTTTTTGATTAATTCTTCGATCGGAACAATGTTTTACAAGTCTATTAATGCTTCAGATTTAATAAAAGATGGAAATTTGTTATTTAAATATCTTGATGAAATTGTGGAAGAAATTGGGGAAGAAAATGTGGTCCGTGTGCTGGGAAGAAGTTGATGGATAGGAGGAAAAGGATATATTGGACTCCGTGTGCAACACACTGCAGAGAGCTAATGTTGGAGGATATCAGAAAAATAAAAATGTATTCTGAAACACTTGAAAAGGCAAGGACAATGACCAAGTTTATTTATGGGCATGAAATTGTATTGAGCATGATGAGAAGCTTCACGAATAATAATGAGCTTCTACGGCTGGCAGTGACGCGCTTTGCAACATCGTACCTCACCCTCCGAAGTATTTACAAGCAAAAGAATGGTCTTATAGCCATGTTTGCATTGGAACAATGGTGCTCATGTTCTTGGGCTAAAAAACTTGAAGGAATAAAGGTACGAGCTATTATAATATTTGATCAAAAGTTTTGGCCGAATGTTGCCTTATGTGTTAAGAGCACCATGCCTTTGGTAAGCGTTTTAAGAGAAGTAGATTCATTAGAGAGGCCAACAATGGGGTTCATTTATGAATTGATGGACTCAATAAAGGAGAAAATTGCATTTAATTGCAATAATGTAAAAAAGAGATGTTTCAATTTGGAACAAAATAGATGAAAGATGGACTCCTTAGCTTCATTGTCCTCTACATGTAGCCGAGAACTATTTGTATCCTCAAATACGGTACTCAGATAAGTTCTCTACACACCCTGAGATAAAAAGGGGTTGTTAGAGTGCATGGATAGGATGATCCCCCATGAAGAGCATGCTCATGCTGATATTCAGTTGGATGAATATGAGAAGAGAAGAGGGGATTTTGGTTCTCGCCTTGCACTTGAAACCATGACAAAGCGTTCCCTAGGTAATTTATAATTTTTTATTTTGATATTTTCATTTGTATGTAAATTATATTTTTATAATTGGTGAAAGTATTTCATTAATTTATAAATTATAACTAATTTGTGTAGCTGATTGGTGGGAACGCTTTGGAGATAGAACTCCACCGCTTATGAAGTTTGCAATACGAGTTTTAAGCCTCACATGCAATGCTTTTGGCTGTGAGAGAAATTGGAGTACTTTTGAGCAGGTGACTTTTGTACCATTCAATAGTCTAAATTGGCTAATTTTTATTTAGTAGATTAGCAAGTGTTTGATAATTGACTGACATAGATCATCATATGATCAGATCCACACAAAGAAGAGAAATCTGCTAGAGCAACAAAAGCTCAACTCTCTAGTATATGTGATGTATAATATGAAACTGAGAGAGAAGCATGAAGAGAAGGGCGGCAATGGATCCAATATTGGTGGACCACATTGAATCAGATGATGAATGGATTGCTGAGAAAGAAGACCCTGTTCTCCCAATTGATCCATCATGGTTCGAAGATCAAAATATGGCCTATATTAGTGCCGTTACAACTATTCCGGAGTTTGATGATCCAACTGACAGCAATGCCCCATCAACATTTAATATTTCTGAAGGAGTTTTCCCCCCACCTTCCTCAAACAAAAGGAAGACAACTAATTTAAGTAAGTGTTAATAGTTATAGACTAAGTGACATGAACATTTTTAACAAAGAAAGTAAAAGACCAATGAATCTCTTTTTTCTTTTTTCTTTTTTAATATGTAGGTGGTCCTATGCGAAGATTTCTTACTCCTATAAGAGAGGAAGGAGATATAGGAATGATTGTTCATGGTGTGGATGATGTACATGCAGATGTAGAAGCTGATGATGAAAGGCCTAGACCTAGTTACGAAGTGAATGAGGATGACGACGACGACGACGATCTATTAGATGTAGATGACCTTTAGACACTAGAGTCTAGAGACTATCAATTGAGAATTTGAGATATTGATTTCTGAGGAATGTGACATTTGTATTGTACTTGATGCTCTTAACTGTGGGATTTTTATTTTGAAGAATGTGACATTTATATATTTTTCTTTTTTCTTACTATTTATCATATTTTTCTTCTTTCTTTTTATTAAAAAATAGAAGTATTGTGTAGCTTACGCTACACGCTACATGCTACGGATGGTTGAACGCTACGCAACACACTACCGTTATTTAAAACACTGGATTACACACTCATCATTCATAATCCACTATAGTTCGCAAGACAAAAAAAGATAAATTAGACAACGTAATTCGAAATCATGATCATATACTCAGAAATATAGCCAATCAATATAATTTCACAATTATGAAAATGTAGTAGAAATCGCAACACGAGTGAATATGTCTAGATAGTCAGATAATCAACAGATGACCTTGTTTTGCACCTAGAAATCACATTGTACGTGGACTATGCAAATGACTAGAAAATGAACAAGTGAACTTCCGCTTCACCTGGAAATCATATAGAACTCCGCACGGTGACTAGAAAATCAATAAATGAACTTCCGCTTCACCCGAAAATCATATGTACTCCACAAGGTGATTAGAAAATCAACATGTGAACTTCAGCTTCACTCAGAAATCACAATACAAGTGAACTCCGCAATATGAATAGAAAATCAACATTCAAACTCCTGTTTCACTCGGAAATCACATTGTATGTGAACTCCGCAAGGTGACTAGATAATCAATAAATGAACTTCGGCTTCACCTGGGAATCACAATATAAGTGAATTCCGCAAGATGAAGAGAGAATCAACACGTGAACTCCGGTGTTACTCAGAAATCATATGAACTCCGCAAGGTGACTAGAAAATCAATAAATGAACTTCGGCTTCACTCGAAAATCATATAGAACTCTGCATAATGACCCGAAAATCAACAAGTTTATACAAATATTACCATCAAGCCTCGAAAGGGGAAATATTCAATCAAGCCACAGGGGAAAATATCCCATCAAAGCCGCATAGGGCAAATATACGAACAAAGCCACATAGGGCACAAATGGTCCGCAAGATGGTAAGTCTACCACAATTTCCATTCAATCCATTAGCATTTACACTAGTTCGAAGACCTTCAAGAGTATCATCAAGTGCTCACAAGTGGCAAACATTTAATTAATTAACAAATTCTGTAACTTGAGATAACATGTAGCCATCAAATCATTCATGCTTACTGAAATTAAAGAGACATGTCAATCATCCAATACAGGAGTCAATTGCGCAACATATTAACATATTCACATAGTGAGACAAGTAAATTAATCAAGTAACTTAGGAGATGTTAAATATAAGAGATTATCCATCATCTATATCAAGATTAACTAACGTAAGTTGAAAGCTTAAAGGGGGAGTCCTCACCTTATGAACTTAGATTCACTTCTCAAGTCCCTAGAATGAAATTTTGCACTTTAGACACAAATCCTAACCCAAATCATCACCAATGAATAATTAGGATCAACCTTAGAGTTTTAACTGCGAACTTTAATGTAGCCGACTCCACAAGCCCAAACCTAGGGTTAGGGTGGGGAACTTTGAGTTTCATGACATACTTCTAACTACACAATCAAATATGAATTTCCACAAAAGAGGCGTATAAATTACTAACATCTTAGCTTGAAGTCGCAAGGGTCGACTTAGATCGACCAAGATTGGATGCAACTCAATGAAGTGTGAATTCAAGCGGGAAAAGTTGGGAAAACAAGATCCCTGCTCTCAATCTAAAACAATAAATCAATAAACTTAGATTCTAATTAAACCCTCAAAATAAGGTTTGAGAGGGAATCTCACCCTGTAAGCTCACTTCGCACCTGACTCGATTCCAAGTCAACTCAATGATTCTCCTTCCTTTCTCTCTTCTTTCTCTCTCTTTCTCTCTCTTTCACTCTCTTTTCTTTCCTACTACACCCAACAATGGGCCTGGACCATGGTGTGCCATAAAGGCCGTTACGTTAAAGGTAACAGTGGCAACTGTTCAACGTTACAGGGTCGTAACAGCCGTAACAACCGTTATGGAAAAAAATGACCTGTAATTGCCATTAACAACATGTTACATCATCTATAAAGGCCATAATAGCTCTATAATGGTCTATTACGGGACATATACATGTTTTTCATACTTTTTAATCAACATTAGGGGGCGGATATAGGTTTTTTGGGGGTTTTTTTCAATAAATAAAAAAAATAAAAAAGTGAAACCGTAAAGACCGTTACGGGGCCGTAACAGCCGTTATGCCCCGTATCGTAAAGGTAACGGTGGTGGCCGTTACAGCCATTGTTCCCATTACGGAACACCTTGGTCTGGACAAATCAACCCGAACCAGGCCTGATACGGCTGAGTTAGTGACTTAACACTGACATGGAGGAAAATCATCCGAGTTGATCCGGCAATGGTGCTGCAACCACCCTAACCTCTCCCTCGACTCTACATTCTTCCTGCTGCTTCCCTTTCTCGCTTCATAGATTGACCAGGACGGAGTTGGACTCAGCCCGAACTCGGCCCAACGTACAACTCGATTCAAGTCGCAACTCGTTTCGGTAGGACTCGACAGCTCGGTGGATGGCTCAGATCCATTCTCGAACAGAAATGCGACACCGCCCAATTCTCTCTCCCTCTCCCCTACTCTCTCCCTGCTCTCCTTCCTTTTCCTCTTCTTCTCTACTCGAGCAACACCCATCCGACGACCTAGACCCAGCAAGTCGACCCGACCCAGTGCGGCGCAACCCAAGCTCTCTCTCTCTCTAACTTTTTGTTTTTTAGGGTTTTGGGAGGACTTATTGATGAATAGAGGCCTTATATAGAGCTCTCTAATCAGTTTTAGAGAACCCAACAACTAATCTCTTGATTAGTTGAAAGATTGAATTTAAATCGAGTAACTCGAGTTTAAAACAAATCTTATTTACATGGCATTAATTGACCCACACGAATGGACTTCTGACATATTGGTCCACCTGATGGACGTTGCAGATTAGCGAATGGGCCCCATCACCAGGTGATGGGTTTCTCGATCGAACAGAGAAGTTGACCCAACTGTTAATGGCAGGTAATCATTGGGTGGCTGACCTAAGATCACTGTGGGGTCCACCTTTTGGGTGACAACCCACAAAATCTCGGTGGTGAACGAGATTTTTCCTCTCGGCTCGGTTCTCTTGAGATAGCGAGATCTCACGAGATCTCGTTTTCTTTATCTAAGGGACCAATCTGATGCCCTAAAACGAATGTCCGAGATTCGATCAAGGAATGGCTAAGATTGACCCACGTCACCGAAATAGAGAGATGCTTCCCGCACTGCTCTCTTTTCTCGCAACAAAACCTAAAACGTGGGGTTGAGATTTGTCCAAATGGGTGGCTAGGATTGTAAGGAGATTCCGCGCTCAGATTTCCAGCTCAGCAAGGAAACAGTTTCTGTTTCGGGAAAAAAGATTTCGCACACAGTGCTGCTTGAGCCTAAGCTCACACGTGCGTGTATACGAGAAAACGTGTGAAAGGTTGGGATCTTGGTCGAAATTCCCGTTTGACCATGATGAACGATTCAGATAATCCCACTGGATGATCATGGTGGTGCACAATGTTACAAACGTAAGCTGCCCGTTTTAAACAAGCTTTGATGGGAAAAGGGAGGAAGAAACATTCCTTCTTCGGAAATGTCTGGTCAAACCTGGTTCGTCACGACTTTTGGTGTGGTGCTATGCAGGTGTGTGGAGGCCATGAACACGCACCCTAAGTGTGGGGCCCATAGAGACATTTTGGATCAAATCCACTCCGACCATTCGATTCATCGACCTATGTAAGGCCATGAGTCCTGGAATGAGGCTAGTCTAAAACTCAGGTGGGCCATACCAAGTGATTTTTTTGGTTTTGTCGATCGGACGGTTAGATCATCTTTAGATATGATATTCAGATTTTCTATGGATACCTAGGCAATTCTAAAGGGAATTTAATGGTTGGTTAAGTATTGATTATTAGCTTGTATGGTTTAGGTATGGTTTGATCATCAGTCTGTTAAGAACACAATGAACGATGGATTTGATGATCCAGAGTTTAACGTTGATAATGGATGGTTTGGTTTGTCTTTAACAGGGTTCTACATGTCTATTATCGACAATCCCACAGTCGGATTTCACCACAATCGGTCATCTGCAGATTTATAAGTCCCTAATGACTCCTAGGTTGTTCTAAACAACTGATCAAGGGTCGATTAGATACGTTGTATAGTTTAGGAGCTGATGTACTATATTAGGCTGTCTAGAACGTGATTAACGGTGGGTCTACTAATTTGTGCTTCGAAAACTAAGATGGATGGTCGGATTGATTCTAGTTTGTACACTAGTGGTCCTAGGAGTCATTTGAAGTATCTAGGTGAAATCTAATGGTTAGTTTGGATGATCAGATCCTTGAGCAGGTGATGAGAGGTCCTAATCTAATGGTCGACCTTGGATCCAACCATTGATCCTCAATTTCAATGGTCGAATCTTGAGATCCGATGACACGATTGTTTTAGACTCACTTCTCACTAGTTCTAGATGTCCTAAAGACTGTATAAGTGGAAATCTAACTATTGATTTTGTTCTTAGAGGGTCAGATTGATCGAACTATGGATGAAGGTTACTCTAATGATCGGATTTAGGTTAGAATGAGGGTGGATGTTCAGATAAATTGGGTTTGTGTTTATACTAAGTTAGGTCCTCATGGTAACACCCGAGTACTGAAAAGTGCGGGGTGTTAACTTGGCCCAACTTTATCAACTCCGCACAAAGATTAATAATCTCAAGGGTGATGGAATGTAGAGGAGTACTTTGTTAACTTGAACAAAAAATCAAAGGAATTGGATAATTGAACAACTCTACATTAGAATTGAAAGATCTAAAAAATCAAATATGAAACTCACAACTTAGAATCTGTAATTTTTTTGCTGGTCTTCGTTCGGGTTTCGAACCTCAACGTATACCGATTATTGGGAGAGAATCTCTTCCTACCCTCGAAGCCGTAGATAACTACATACTGCTAGAAGCTAGACAAGGAAATACTTTTCACACCATCCTTCCAGAATGGTTCACCATGACTGCAAACTCCAAAAGTGCTAAAGGGCAAGGAAATAAGCGTGGCGACATGGACAAATATAAGATTTGTTGTATGCCTAGTGGAAAAAGACATGTAAAGGAATATTGTTGGGTTCTTCATCCTCATATTCGGCCAAAGGAGGTCAAAACAAAGTCTTTTGTTAATATTAACACCATTGAAGAGACACTCATAGTGACCAAGAGCCAAGGGATAAAACTATCAGTGAGCTACAACAAGTGACAACTCTCCAGGCTTCCATCTTTATTGCTAACCAGATAACAGGTAGGTATTTCTGCAATTGCAAACGATGCCTCTCAGACGTCCTGGATCATTGATTTAGGGGCATATGACCACATGATGGGTAGAAGCTATGGATATACTTCTTGCTTTCTTATCTCTGGTAATATTAGATTGGTTGATGGCTCCCTTTTTAAAGCTCTAGGAAAGGAAACTTTCCGTCTTTTTGATTTCTTGTCTATTTCTTTTGTAATCCGTTGTCCTTTGTTTCCAGCCAATCTTCTTTCTCTTAAGTTCCCTAACTAAGCAACTGAGTTGCTGTACTATTTTTTATCCATCCCGTTGTGTTATTCAGTATCTAACAACGAAAAAGACGATTGGTGGTGGTCGTGAAGATCAAGGACTTTATCTTCTCAACTGAGTATGATCTAGTTCTACTCATGTTTTAGTTTCCAATATTGAGAATAAAAATCGGTTAACCCCCTCTGGCACACCCATTTAAGTCATTTATCTTTACAATCATTATGAAGTTTGTTTCCTGGAAAGTTTAAAGAAAGTGATAACTTTCAATGTGAAACTTATTAGTTATCCAAGCTTTGTTAAACTTATTTTCCCTTAAAGTAATATAAAAACATTACACCCATATCAACTTATCCACTTAGATGTATAGGGACTTGCTCCACTAATCTTTGTATTAGGTTTTAAATATTTCCTATAACTTATGATTTCTCACGATATACATGGATTTATCTTCTTAAAAAGTTGCGATGAAGTTCCATTGATTTAAAAAAATTTTCATTAAATAGTTTCTACCTAATACAATACCAAAATTAAAATATTTCAATCT
Source organism: Magnolia officinalis (assembly GCA_021015155.1). Classification (NCBI taxonomy): domain Eukaryota; kingdom Viridiplantae; phylum Streptophyta; class Magnoliopsida; order Magnoliales; family Magnoliaceae; genus Magnolia; species Magnolia officinalis. The sequence continues at coordinate 19,427 of JAJHSJ010000062.1, read as the reverse complement.
CACAATGCCCAAGAATATTTACACTATGATTAACAAAAATATTTTGTAGATCATGGTATAGAATTCCAATCCTTATGTCCTTATATACCACATCAAAATGGAGAATTCCAATCCTTATGTCCAATCACTCGTTCGTTGCCGATAGGTATGTCAGTATCAAAGTCATATTGGGATGAAGCCAGTCTTCTTGTAGCATATATAATCAATTGGACTCCGATCATTGTCCTTAAAGCTAACTATCCATTACAAGTACTCCAACCTCATGTGTCTTTATTTACCTTGCCACCCAAGGTGTTTGGGTGACACCTATTTTGTCCACTTTCTTGGACCATCTCATAGCAAGCTAGGACCATAATCAATAAAATGTGTATTTTTAGGGTACTTAAACTCTTAGAAAGGATACAAATGTTACTATTTGTAAATCGGAAAAGATACGTTTCTAAGGATGTCACATTTTTTAAAAATGTATCGCATTTCAATTCACAAGACAATATACATACCCTTCATGCACCTCTTTTTTTTTTTGAAAATTGAAATTAATTTCTTTTACGTACCCTTCATGCACCTCTTCCTCTTCCTGTCATAGACAAGTCTCATATTAATGAAGTACCAAGCTCCATTCCAACCAATGAACTCAAGGTTTACTCTCGAAGGAAGAAAGTTCCTAATCTTCCCGCACACCACCACTCTTCAACGTATTGGAACTAGAACATGTGGATCTTCTAATTGTCCTTCTCAAAGGAACTAGATCTTATACACATCTCTCCATTGGTAATTATATCTCATACCAATATTTCTTTTGCTCATCAATCATACTATTCATCTATATCATCTGTCTCTAATCTCTATACCTACAAAGATTGCAGATGCCTTTAGTGACCCTAAATGGAAAACAACCGTGATAAAAGAGATATTTGTCCTTGAGAAACAAGATACTTGGGAATTAATCACTCTTCCACTAAGAAAATATCGTTGGGTGCAAATGAATGTTTACTATTAAACACAATTGATGGATCGATAGACAGATACAAAGCTCGACTAGTTGCGAAAGGCTTCACCCAAAAGTATGGAGAAGATTATGATGAAAATTTTGCTCTGGTTGCAAAATTAAACTCTGTCCGCATCTTATTGTCCATCGCCAAAAATCATAATTGGCCTTTGCATTAGTTAGACATAAAAGCACATTTCTGCATGATGATCTCCACGAAGAAATATATATGGTCCTTCCCCCTAGGTTTCCGCTTCAAGGGAAGACCAACATAGTTTGTCATCTTTGTAAAGTATTATATGGCCTCAAACAGTCTCCTTAGGCTTGCTTTGAGAAATAATGCAATACGATTTCCAAAATTGGATTTGAAAGAAGTACCTCTATTCATTCTCTATTGCAAAACAGATGGAGGAGAACACGACTATTCTTGTCATATATGTTGATGATATTATTTTAACTAGCACGAGCACAACTAGAATAGACAATGTTAAGAAATTCTTAGCCTTGTCATTCGAAGTGAAGGATTTAGGGCCGATGACGTACTTCCTTGGAATTAAAGTAGTTCACTCAAAACACGAAATCTTTTTACCTTAACGTAAGTATGTGCTAGATATTCTTTTTGAGGTTGGCTTACTTGGTGCTCCCTATTGACATACCTATGAAAGTAAATCATAAGTTGTATGAAAGACGATAAAAAGAAAATAATCCAGGCATTTATTGTTGTCTAGTGGGCTGCTTAATTAATCTCAGCTTTACTCATCTAGACATCTCTTATGCTGTTGGAATTGTCTTGAAGCCAGTATGCAATAACCTTGTTGCCATCATCTTTATGTAGTGTATTAGATCATTCTTTACTTGAAAGTTGCACATGGTTGTGGTATTCTCTATTCAAATCATGGTCATTAAAATATTAGTAATTTTTGCGATTCTGATTGGGTTCTCCTCTGATCGATGATCTATAACAGGGTATTGTACATTTGTAGAAGGAAATTTAGTTACTTGGAAAAGTAAGAAGCTATCTATTGTTTCTCGCGCTTTTGTTGAAGCTAAATATCATGCAATGACTCATACAACTTGTTAATTACTATGGCTAAAGGCATCCTCTAGGATATTGGATTTACGATGTCTTCTCTAATTCTTCTACATTGCAATAATAAAGCAACCATTCACATTGCATCTTGCCCGGTCTTCAACAAACGTACAAAGCATATTGAAGTTGACTGTTACTTCGTTCGAGAAAAATTAGTCACCAAACTCCTACATACACCCTTTATTCGTTCAGAAGATCAGTTAATAGATGTCTTCACCAAAGCCACATCAATGGTACGTATCAAGACTATCACTAGCAAGCTTGGTATGAATGATATCCATACACCAGCTTGAGGGGGAGTGTTCATGTGCACTTGCTATGCACCTACTGCCTGCAGTGTACATTGGTTCTAAGTGCACCTGCGATGTACCATTTTAAGGATTAGATTTAGACTTCCTTAGTCTTGCTAATCTCTATAAATCTCCAATTGCAATTAGTTCTCCTCTTTGTATAACTTTTCGTTATTGATAAGGAAAGAGATATGAGAAAGAGAATGTGGGAGAAGGGAGTTGTATTTGTATCCACCCTCTCCCCCTTAATAATTTATGTAAGAGTTTAGGTGATAAAACCTAATTACAATAGAATACTTGAAGGGATAAGAGACATACGAAATTAGATACTAAGACTAATCCTAATTGGTACTAAGCCTAATCCACTACAAGATACATTGCAGGTGTATGAGAATGTGTACATCCACTAACACTCCCCCTCAAGCTGGCATATGGATATCATTCATGCCGAGCTTTATACTAATGGTCTTGAGGTGAGATGTTGATGTGGCTTTGGTGAAGATATCATCTAACTGATCCTATGAATGAACAACAAACGTACATACAAGCTTGCTAGCCGATTTTTCTCAAATGAAGCGACAATCGTCTACAATGTGTTGTGCGTGTTTATGGAAGACCGAGTTAGTTGCAATATGGATGGCCGCTTGATTATTGTAGTTCATTAGAATTGGGGAAGATGTTGCGAAACCCATATCTTGAATGATTACTTTCACCCATAGTAGTTCACAAACTACACAGGCCATTGCACGGTATTTGGCCTCGACAGAGGAGTGAGCAACAACAAATTGTGTTTTACTTTTCCAAGTAACTAGATTTCCTCCTACGAACATGCAATACCCTATAGTGGAGCGTTGATCAGAGGAGCCAACCGATCAACAACATCGCAGAAACCGCTGATATTCAAATGACCATGATTTGAATAAAGAAGACCTCGATTGGGTGCAACTTTCAAGTAACGAAGTATTTTATTTATTGCTTCAAGATGATGCTGACAATGTCATTGCATAAATGGGCTTACAATTCTTATAGCATAAGAGATATCTAGATGAGTAAAGCTAAGATAAATAAGATGGCCTACTAGTCGACGTTACATGCTCAGATTATCAACTTCGTCTGATTGTCTCTCATGCAACTTATGATTTACTTCAATAGGTATGTCAACAGGGTGAGCACCAAGTAAACATGTCTCGGTTAGAAAACCAAGCACATACTTATGTTGGGATAAGAAGTTTTCATGTTTTGGGCAAGCCATTTCAATTACGAGGAAGTATCTTAATATCTCTACATCCTTCAGCTCGACTGACAAGGTGAGAAATTTCTCAACATTGTCCTTGTTGTGCTTGTTCTAGTTAGAATAATGTCATCAACATATACGACAAGAATTGTCATATTACCATCTACAATAATTGTCATATTGCCATCTATATATTTTACAAACACAGAGTGATCAAAGGTGCTACTTTTGAATCCAATGTTTGAAATCATATTCCCAAGAAACCAGTCTCAAGGAGATTGATTGAGGCCGTACAAAGCTTTCTGTAGATGACAAACTTTGCCTATCTACCCCATAGTCTGAAACTGGGAGGAAGGGCCATATATATTTCTTCATGAAGATCACCATGTAGAGACACATTTTTAACATCTAATTGATGGAGAGGCCAATCACGGTTGGTGGCACTAGATAGTAGGATATGCACCAAGTTTAATTTTACTACCGGACCAAAGGTTTTATCATAATCTTCTCCATATCTTAGGCGTGCTTTATATCTATCCGTTGAATCATTTGCCTTGTATTTAATGCTAAATACCCATTTGCATCCAATGGTGTATTTCCTTGGTGGAAGAGTGACTAATTCCCATGTATTTTGTTTGTCAAGCACGGTATCCCGTATCGATATCAGTTGGCGTAACGGTGCCCTCCGAAACCGATACGGATATGGGGGTGTAATGGCCCGTAACGGAGCAATTTTATTTTATTTTTTGCCAAAAAAATATGGATTAAATCCGGAATATTCTAAGCATTCCAAATATGCATTAATTTATAAATTGGAACATGTTTATGGTGGTGTAACGGTCCACTCTTTGGTGAGAAGTTGTATCGGACTGTCTGATGAATTTATGAACTAGATAACCTGAATTTGACTACAAAATTCATATATTTATTTTTCTAACTATTTGCTATCAATAATAGATATATTAGAATGAATGTAATATAAAAATATCTTACATTAGGTGTTTGCAATTATTTTTGAGAAATTTCTCGAACATACTTGTGGACGTGACTGTGATTCTTGTCTATGACCTGTCATCCTCAAGTTAAGAATATTAAAAAAATAAAAAAATTAGTAGTGTCTGATATACTCCCCTGTAACTTAATTAAGGATTACTTGATTGGTTGTCAGGGGAGCTATTTTAAATACAAGTTCGGCAGTGTCAAGTGTGTGCTTGGCTTCTTGCAATAATACCGCTATGAGCTGTCTGCTGCAAATACTTACCTTAATACAAATATATACTCACAATCACAAGTCACCACCAAAATGAAAATCCGTTTTTTTGCGGTTGCTCGACCTCCACATCATCGTCATCGTCATCATCAGGCTGTGGCCAAGGTGTCCCGTATCGGTATCGGTTGGCGTAACGGTGCCCTCCGAAACCGATACGGATACGGGGGCGTAACGGCGATACGGGGGTGTAACGGCCCGTAACGGCGCAAATTTTTTTTTTTTTGCCAAAAAAATATGAAAAAATATGGATTAAATCCGGAATATTCTAAGCATTCCAAATATGCATTCATTTATAAATTGGAACATGTTTATGGTGGTATAACGGTCCACTCTTTGGTGAGAAGTTGTATCGAACTGTCTGATTACTTTTTTAATCAGGTAAATTGAATTTGACTACAAAATTCATATATTTAATTTTCTAAATATATAATTTATATACTTAACAACTTAATATCATTTCTCCCAATAGTTCTTTAAAAAAATGAAATTAAATTCAGGTTGATGGCGTTGCCAATTTGGGGTTGACTTGGAGGACAAATCCATGCCCTAAATCAGCTTCAAATTCATGCAATTTATTGACATTATCCCACTTATGAATTGGTGGACATTTATTAGATAGTGAATCATGAAAAAAATCAAATGTCCCTATTTTAAAAAATAAGCGTCCACAAATTAACAATTAAAACTATTCAAATAATTTGATTTTGGCATTGTGAATTAGCAATTACAGTCCATAATTTAATTGACAAATTTTAAGTTAATACATGTCTCGTGTACAATTTTTTAAGGGCTCGAATTAGGTGGGACTCGAATTGTGAAGTGTAGCACACGAGTGTCAAGTTTTTTGGCCCCACCTATGATGAATGTGTTATATCTACACCGTCCATCCATTTTGCCAAATAATTTTAAGGCATGAGCCCAAAAATGAGGCAGATCCAAAGCTCAGGTGGACTCCACCATAAGAAATAACAATAATTAAACGTACACCATTAATAATTTATTGGGGGCTACAAAAGTTTTAAATTAAGCTGACATGTGTGTTTTCCCTTCATCCACATCAATGTGACCCAATTAACAGGTTAGATGAAAAGTAAATATTACAGTGGACCTAAGAAATTTTTAATGGTGAACATTCTATACCATTGTTTCCTATGGTGTGGTCCACCTGAGATTTGGATCTGCCTAATTTTTTAAATCATGACCTAAAATGATGTGGCAAAATGGATGGACGGCAGGATAAAATATATACATCACGGTGGGGCCATACAGCACGTGTACAAAAAAGTCTCAATTTATTTGAACGCGGATGAGGAGGTGTGCGTCAGTGAGGCACCTGTATTGACGTGAGTTAGTCACGTGGGTCTGATCATGAGGTATGTGTTATATCTAAACGGTCCATTCATTTGACGAGCTCATCTTAAGGCTTGACACTAAAAATAATATAGATCTAATTATCAAGTGGACCACACTGCAAAAAGCAGGGGGGGATTGAACGTCTACCATTGAAACCCTTTTCGGGATTACAAAAGTTTTCGATCAATTTGAAATTTGTTTTTCCTCTTCATTTAGGTCTTCTTGACCTTATGAACAGATTGGATGGAAAAAAAACGTTACGGTGGGCCTACGAATTGTTTAACGGTGAAAATCATAATTTCCGCTGCTATTTTTGGTGTGGTCCAGAAGATCTTTGGATATAATTCAATTTTTTGGTAGTGCTCTAAAATGATATCTGAAAATAGATGAACGGTGTAGATATATAAATACATCACTGTGGAGCCCATGTAACTTTGATTTCTTTCGAACCATTCGTACAACTCGAAGCTCGAGGAGTGTCAGCGCTCGTCTTAGCGTGACACGTACCTACAGCAGCTGGTGCGTGGTGCACCCGCAGGAAAAAAAAAAAAAGGGAGCGAGAGGGAAACCGAAAAGAAAAGAAAGAAAAAGAGGGAAAGAAAAGAAAAAAGAGGGAAAAAACAGAGAAAAGAAAAAGAGGAGGAGAGAGAGAGAGAGAGAGAGAGAGAGAGAGAGAGAGAGAGAGAGAGAGAGGAGAGAGAGAAGGAGGAGGAGGAGGCTGCAGTCGCAGCCGCAGCCGCAGCTGCCCGAGAAGAAGAAGAAAAGGAAGAAGAAGAAGAAGAAGAAAGAAAGAGAGAAAGAAAAGGAAAACGGTAAGGTTTTTTTTTTTAATATAAACGCCCGTAACAGCCGTTACGGGTCTGTAACGGCCGTTATGGCCTGTAACGCCCCGTAACGGCCGTTACGGTCACAAAAATCCGTAACGGCCGTTTCGACCCCGTATCGCGTAACGGTGTTAACCGTTACCGTTACGTATCGGCCGATATGGCCGTATCGTAACGGATACGGGACACCTTGGCTGAGGCTGTCCAATAGGTGTAGGTGCTGCATATCCATAATATCCAATGCTAGAAGGAAATACTAGATCAACGAAACCAGAGGATGACTGATCCTGACTAAGCAACGACTCTGACCCCGAGTAAGGATATCCACCAGTGCCCGTCGAATAGCCATACTGGTGCCCGTACTCGGGCTGTTGAGAATCTTGAGATTGAGTATGCGTCTGCTGTGATGAGTAACTTGGATTTGGATCTGGATATCTATAATCATATGGATATTGATCGGGAGGATTACTCCAACATGAATGTGATGGAACAAGCTCAGTATAACTACCATAATCATAATACAATTGACCATAAGAATATCCATCATAATAACTAGGACTATGAGCCTGCTGATGTTCCGGACCTCCCGTGCACCACTAGATGTACTCTCCTCCTGCTGGCTGTATCGTGACTCGGTACACTCATAAGTCCGACCTCGGGTACTACCTCGTCGATGTTCATCGACATCGCGATCTGTAGATGGTTGTATAGGGCGCTAAGTAACACCAGAAGTGGCAGCACCAGGGGCAGGGGGGTCATCGTCACCATCAGCCGACACGGTCACACTACCACTGCTCGTACTCTTTTGTTGATCTTGAGCCGTACCCATACTTGGCATAAACGCTGCCCCTCTTACTGGGTCCAACACATCTGCACGACTCTCTTGTTGCGCTCTGCGTATTTTTGGGTCATCAATTTCCAATTCTTCACTATCCTCTTCAATTTGCTTTTCCTTTGTTTCCGACCAAGGTAGAAGCGGGTCATCCTCATCATAAATATTGTCCAAGTTTATTGGACAGTAGTCTCCGTCATCGGCAGCTGTAATGCTCTTATGATGTCGTCACATTCTTAGTTTTATATTGTAGTGCATGAAGACAAGTCTATCTAATGTTCTAGTTTGTAATCTATTCCTATTCTTTGAATGAATAAGCGCAAAACAACTCCAATTCCTTTCGCAGCTAGAGGAAGATGTTGTCTGGCTTAAAACTTTTACTGCAATTTTTTGGAGAGCCTTCGTACTCTCTCCGAAATTAATCCACCATTTGGCAGGTTGCAACCTAGATACTGCATGCTATGCAAGAGCATCTCTAAAGCTACCAAGGCGATTTCTAAATGCATCTAATTCATTCAACTTCTTTATTTGCAGATCTAAGTCAGGATCTAATCTCTTTATCACATTTTTTAGCCCGACATGAACTTCATCATCCTCAACAAATGATTGGGCATATCTATACCTAGGATTTAGGTAGTAACCTGCTATATGAAGATCGTGATGGAGTTGTCTTGTCCATATCTATACTTAGGATTTAAACCCAGACATTTCTTTAGGTTTAGGTAGATACTAGATAATTAGATATAGATTAAATATGAGTACGAGTGTATAACCTATGTCAATAAAGATGATTTTATGTTCTAACTAAACCCTAAGAAGCTCCAAAACCTGTCCAATATAAGCAAATAAAAACATAAAGTCACTAATTCGAAAATAGAAAATTTTTATAAAATGAAACCAAAAATCTGTAAAATGCACATTAACATGTTCTACTATAATTAACACATCATATTCTATGATTAAAACAGCAAACCATTCATTAAAAAATGATTTTTCGAATTTTTAAAAAAAGGGCCGAAATTAGTGCGTAAATAGAAAAAAATATAAAATAATATAAAATGACACCACAAATCTGTAAAATGCACATTAACATGTTCTACTATAACTAATACATCATATTCTATGATTAAAACAACAAACCATTCATTAAAAAATGATTTTTTGAATTTAAAAAAAAAAGAAGGAATTAGTGCGTAAATAGAAAAAAAATATAAAATGACACCACAAATCTGTAAAATGCACATTAACATATTCTACTATAATTAACACATCATATTCTATGATTAAAACAACAAACCATTCATTAAAAAATGATTTTTCGAATTTAAAAAAAAAGGGCCGAAATTAGTGCGTAAATAGAAAAAAATATAAAAAGTATATAAAATGACATCACAAATTTGTAAAATGCACATTAACATGTTTTACTATAATTAACACATCATATTCTATGATTAAAACAACAAACCATCATTAAAAAATGATTTTTCGAATTTAAAAAAAAAGGGCCGAAATTAGTGCGTAAATAGAAAAAAATATAAAATGACACCATAAATTTGTAAAATGCACATTAACATGTTCTACTATAATTAACACATCATATTCTATGATTAAAACAGCAAACCATTCATTAAAAAATGATTTTTCGAATTAAAAAAAAAGGGCCGAAATTAGTGCGTAAATAGAAAAAAATATAAAAAAATATAAAATGACACCACAAATCTGTAAAATGCACATTAACATGTTCTACTATAATTAACACATCATATTCTATGATTAAAACAGCAAACCATTCATTAAAAAATGATTTTTCGAATTTTTTAAAAAAAGGCCAAAATTAGTGCGTAAATAGAAAAAAATATAAAATGACACCGCAAATCTGTAAAATGCACATTAAAATGTTCTACTATGATTAACACATCATATTCTATGATTAAAACAACAAAACATACAATAAAAAGTATAAATACCTATTTTTGTTGAATTTCTGAAAAATGGCCCACAGAGCTTCGATTCAATAAAATCCGTAATATAATGTGTTTTTATCTCAAATATCAAGCCAAGATTGGTCGAAAATAGTAATAGAAGGATTGAGTAAGAGTTTGGAAGCAAGTGGTTTCAAAAAATCTAAAAAAACTGAGCTTGAAAAGAAAAGAAAAAAAATGACGTTATTCGACTGTTACAGCCTATCCGTTATGGGGCAGTAATGGCTGTTACGGTACCAAAAGCGGGGCATCGCCCGTTACGCCCCCGTTTCATGTAACGGGTACGACCGTTGATACGTAACGGATTCGAAACACCTTGTTGTCAAGGGCAACCATCTCTTCTTCCATGGCGACATTCCATTTAGGGTCGCCAAGAGCGTCTGCATCTTAGTTGGTACAGAGACAATTGATATAGTGGAAAGGTATGATTGATAAGACGGGGAGAGATTTTTGTATGAGAAATGGTTATCAATGGGATACTATGTGCATGTCCGATTCCTTTGCTGATGGCCATTAGGAGATCCGCCTGATTTAGTTCATTCGTTGAAGAGTGGCGGTGCTCAGAAAGAGCATGAGTTCTTTTATCGAGGGTAATCTTGAGTTCTTTGGTTTGGGTGGTGCTTGGTTTATCTTCAATCCGAGGCTCATCTATGACTGGAAGAGGAAAAGGTGAACATGTGTATTGTTTCGTGAATTGAAACAAGGCAAATTTTCAAAGAATGAAACATCCTTAGAAGCGTACATTTTGCATGTTATAAGACAGTAACATTTGTATCCTTTTTAAGAGTGAGTACCTTAAGAATATACATTTTATTGATTGTGGTCTGAGCTTGGTGTGAGATGGTCCAAGAATGTGGACAAGCAGATGCACCCAAACACTTTTGGTGGTAATGTGAATAAAGACGCATGAGGCTGTAGAACTTGTAATGGGTATTTACCCTTGAGGACATCGGTTGGAGTTTGATTAATTATGTATAATGTAAGAAGAATGGCTTCATCCCAATATCTTTTAGGTACTGACATGCATATCAATAATGATTGGGTGACCTCTCATAAGTGTCAATTTTTTACGTTCAACCACTTTATTTTGTTATGTTGTATAAGAGCACAAGGTTTGAAATTCTATTCCATGATTTACAAAATATTTCTGTAAATCATGATGTAAATATTCACATGCATTGTCAGATTGAAATGTTTTAATTTTAGTATCACATTGGGTAGAAATCATTTGATGAAACATCTTTATAATCAATGGGATTTCGTCACAACTCTTCAGAAGATTAATCCATTTGTATTGTGAGAAGTCATCAATAAATGATAGAAAATGTTTGACACCAAATATAGAAACTATTAGAGCAGGTCCTCAGACATTTGAGTGCATAAGTTGAAATGGATGAAGCGTCTTTGTGTTACTCAAGGGAAAAGTAGTTCAACAATTCTTCGATAGCTAACAAGTTTCACATTGTAAGTTATTATTTTTATTAAACTTTCTAGGAAATAAAAGACATGATGATTGTAAAGGTAAATGACCTAAACTGGTGTGCCAAAGGGTCACCCAATTTTTATTCTCAATGAGAGAAGTAGAAACATGAGTGGAACCAAATTGTTTTCGATTTAGAAGGTAAATCTGCTGATCTTCATGACCATCACCAATTGTCTTCTTTGTTGCCAGATCTTGAATAACATAATGAGACGGATAAAAAGTGACAATAATTCAGTTGTTTGGTTAAAGAGCTTATAGAAAGAAGATTAGAAGAAAACGAGGGAACATGGACTACGAAAGAAATGGACAATGAATTAGAAAGGCGGAATGATCCATTTCCAAGAGCTTTAGAGAGGGAACCATCGGCCAATCTAATATTATTAAAGATGGGAGAATATGAATTATATCCATCGATTGTACCCTTCATGTGATCAGAAGCCTTTGAATCAATGACCCATGATGTCTGAGAGGCGTGGTTTGAAGTTGTAGAAGTACTTGACTTCCTTGTCTGGTCAGCAACGAAGATGGAGGCTTGGAGTACTACCACTTGTTGTTGTAGCTCATCAATAATTTTGTCCCTGGGATCTTGATCAATATGGTGGAAGGTTTGTCGGTTGTGCTTACATTAGTAGAAGACTTCGTTTTGACATCATCTGGCTGAAGATGAGGATGAAGAGCCCAACAATATTCCTTTAGATCATATCTTTTTTCACAATGTGTTCGTTTGAGCTTATCTTTGTCCATGTTTTCTCGTCCAATTCCTTGCCCCTTTGAATTCTTAGAATCTGTAATAAGGCTAACTGTTTTGGAGGGATGGCATGGGAGGCATTCTATCATTGGGCATCTGTGCATGTGAAATTCCAAAGTAGGAAGAGATTCTCTTCCAAGAATCTATATACATTGAGGTTTAAAATCCGAATGAAGACTAACGAGAAATTTAAAGATTCATAATTGTCGTATTTGGTTTTTCAAATCTTCCAAATCTAGAATAGTCGTCTGACAGTTATTCAATTCCTTTCATTTTTTGTTCAAGTTAGCAATATATTCTTCTATCGTTCCATTCCCTGTTCGAGATTTGTGTGGAGCTGATAATGATGGGCCAAGTCTTCCTGATAGAAGTACATTTTTGCTACTTTATCCCTTATATATTTTGTAGTTTTCAAGAGATAAAGACCACGACTAATATTGGGTTGCATTGAATTTAACAATCAAGGACACCATTTCAATGAAGACCTGAGTAGTACCCACCCACTATATACTTCTATTTTATGTTTATGTAGTTATTTTTATTTTAATTATAATTATAGGATTATAGATTAAAGAGAGAAGAATAGAAGAGAAGAAAAGAGGGGAAAAAAAAAGTTGGGAGAAGAGAGGCAAGGTGAGATAGGGTTGGACTCCCACCTTTTCCCCATCATATTAATAATAAAAAGTCAATATGACAAAAAGTCCTCTAATAACATAAGAAAAAAATACCTTACACTTCCCAGACCAAAGTAAACAATTAATAACAAGAAGTAACTAAAAACAAAGTCTAGGTGAGTCTTACAGTGATACAGCCCAAACCTCCACATCTGTTAACACTTCCCCTTAAGTTGGGGGTATAGTTGTTGTTGATGCCAAGATTGGATTATATGCTTGTAGATTGATTGTGACTAAGAGCTTGGTGAACACATCAACAATTTGATCCTGAGATTGAACATATGATGTAGAGATTTTTCCACCAGAGACCTTCTCACGTATGAAGTGAAAAATGACTTCATATGTTTAGTTCTCTCTTGTTAGACCAAATTGTTCGCAATGTGTGAGATGTTGCCTGATTATCTTGAAATAATTGTGTAGGTAGATTCACCACAAACCTCATTTCTTGCAATAGTTTCTTTATTCACACTAATTGACTAGTAGTGTGAGCCATTCTCTATATTCTGCTTAGCACTTGATTAGGCCACAACTCTACTTCTTACTCTTCCACATGATTAGCTTTCCTCCCATAAACATATAGTACCCAATAGCAAATTGCCTATCTGTTAAAGAACCTTCCCAACCTGCATCAAAGTACTCGATGATCTGAAGATAATATTTCATTTGTACAAAATTTATTGTCCTGGCGCTCCTTTAAGATACGTAGAATCTGAACAATTGCATCCATATGAGGTACCTTTGGAGAGCTCATAAACTGGCTCACCACACTTACAACATAAGATATTTTCAGCAAAGTGATAGTTAAATAGATGAGTTTCCCAACCAATCTTCTCTATCTCCTTAGTCTTTAAATATATCTCTTTGATCATCAAACTAGTTGAGATTTAGATCCATTGGTGTATCAACTAGCATAGTACTAAATAGATCCATCTCTGTGAGCAGATCCAAAACATATTTCCGTTGAGATGGTTTAATTCCTTCTTTGATCTGGCACTTTTATACTAAGTATTGAAGATGACTAAGATCTTTTTGTGAGAAAATGGCTCTAAAGATACTTATCAAGCTCCCAATCCTCCTTTTGTCACTTACTGTAACAACAATATCATCAACATACACCCTTAGCACAATAAGACTTGAGGTGCCTTTCGTACAAAGATGGAATAATCAATATGACTTTAAACCAAGCCATGGCTCAACACAACCTTACCGAATCTGTCAAACCATGCATGTGGTGGGCGCTTCAACTCATAAATCTCCCTGTTCAGTTTAGACACCTTGTTTGACTCTCCCTGTGCAACAAACCAAGGCAGTTGCTCCATGTAGACCTCCTCTGCAAGATCATAATAAAGAATGACAATTTCTTTTATTTTTTTTTAATGTCTAGTTGGAAGAAGGGTCAACCATGATTAACGACCATGGAGAGTAACTCCAATAAAGTTCAACTTGGCAATAGGAGAAAAGGTTTCAGCGTAATCAACACTAAGGGTCTAAGTATATCCCTTTGCAACCAAACAGAGGCCTTCAAACATTCAACCGTACGTACCATCAGGGTGAAACTTAATGGTGTATACTCACCTGCTACCAATAACACATTTATCGGTAGGTAGACGGGTGAATGCCCAAGTATTGTTTTGATAAAGAATAGCCATTTCCTCGTCCATTGCTTCCACCATTATGTAACAATGCTTTCTAGTATAACTTATGAATAAAATGGGATGATAAGGATAGGGAAAGTCTATGGAAAGTGGGAGATAAGCACCGAAAGGACACATTTTTGGACATAGGGTGATTAGTAGACGCACACTCACCTTTTTCTCAAGGCAATAGGAACATTAGACCTATTGGAGATGACAATGAATCATTAGTCTTGGAAGAGAATATGGTGGATCACACACCATAATGGCCACATTATTTTTTCATTTTCATCGTGAGTAGACTTTTAGTTGAGGCACAATGGGAATGGAGTTAGGAGATGGAGGAGATTGGATATGTCTTGCTCAACCACAAAGGTACTAGCACAACTTCCACATCAAGTGGTTTATTGCATTTTGAGAAGAACTAGGTGGACTCGAAAAATATAACATTTGCATACATCGTCTTCGAAAAGGACTGTAACAGTGATAACCTCTATGTTCAGGAGGATTATATATATATAGATATATATATATATATATATATATATATATATATATATATATATATATATATATATATATATATATATATATATATATATATATAATGGCTCTAGGATCTAATTTATTATAGCTCGATTTTAATTGATGAACAAAGTGCACACATTCAAAAACTTTGGGAGGTAAAAGAAATAATAGTAGTATTAAGACAAACTTCATAAACTAATTTATCCATTGAAACAGTCGAGGGCATTCAATTTATCAGAAAATACGTTACTCCAAAAAAACTTTGAAAACATAATCTCAATTAATAAAGCACGAATTATTCAAGTAGGTGACGATTTTTGTCTTCTGTCACACATTGTTTGTTGTGGAGGTGTGGACACGACATTTGATACCATATGCCTATTTCAAAAAATATAGACTAAAAGATTGAATGAAACATAAACACTTTGGGGTTAAATTGGTATTGTACTTCCATGTGAAAGGTTTTAAAAATAGAGAATAATTCAAATATATCATCATTAAATAAATCAAAGTCATTTGTAAAGAATCATTAACAAATGCAACAAAATATTTATACTCTAAAACTATGGGAATTTTAACCGATCTCCAAACATCTCAATGGACTAAAGAAAAAGGAACTTAACTACGCTTTTTCACATGTAGTGGAAAAGGAACATGATTATGTTACTAAGCTATGATGAAGGCGATAGAGGCGATGGGCTGAAGTTAGGACGAGGAGGAACTGTTGGAGAGGACTTCGATTGGAAACCGGCAAGCCAAAAGCTGTTTGAATATCTGACTTTGTTTGTGTCTGGTTCCTTAAAGGATGGATGCCCATCAAGTTTTCGAGAGTATTGGGAAAATCGGAATCGTTATGGAGGTTATCATTCCCAGGGACCAGTATATGGTCGGGGTTTGCATTGTGTTTGGATGAGCGAACAAGAGGCGGAGAGGGCTATAGCAATGTTTCACACGAGGGTTTTGGGGGTAGGAAGTTACTGGTATAGAAGGCTTGCTTTGTCTTGACAGTGAAGAATAGAGGAGGTAAGAAATCGGGTCGGTTAGGAATGGGGAGGAAAAGTAGTTCGTGAGCTGGTCAAGAGGGGGGAGAGGAGGGAGGGGCATGGAAATGGATTGGACAGAAGGGGTAGGGATTGATTAGGTGATTCACGTTACATCGGAGGCGATTCGGCAGGCTTGGAGTTCCTTGCAATGGTCTTTAATCGCCATTACTAAGAAGGGGGCTACCATTTTGTAGTTCAAAAGCTAACTGATCGAATCTTGCAATTTAGAGGAATGTGACTTCAAAATCAAACCCATAAAAGCCAACGAGGTCTGGATTAGCGTTCATACGAAGATGAACCTAGACCATCTTTTCTTCTTAAGGAATCTGCACAGGAACGTGCCGATGGTGTGTCTGTGGAGATGGATGGAACACTCTACGTTCGGTTTTGAAGACGTCAAATATTTGTTCTAGGGGATTCTGTTAGATCTGTGGTTTACAAAGGTGTTTATTGAGGTGGGTTCTTTTGTGGTAGAGGCTCTCTCCATTGACGAAGCGATAGAAAAGGGAGATGGGGTTGGGGTGGCCCAGATTCTAATCAGGAAGAAGAGGTCATTGGATGACCCTAAATTAATTAAGATCACAGTAGGGGGTGGTTTCTTTTAGGTGGGGGTGAAAAGGAAGAGGAGAGGAAGACATTCCTACATGGGGCAAAGTTGGGGGTAGCAAGAAGTGCTGACTCCATGCGAGTAGAGCTGTGTTCGTTTGTAAAGCGTGGGAAGGACCATCAATCAGGTTCTCTGGCAGAGCACTGATCGAAGAACAAATGAAGTGGTAGGCAGCCATTGGCGTGTCTGTGGTAGGTGAGGCGTTGGCAAATGAGATCTCAACGCTTGTTGTCGAGCACATTGCAGGAGTTTTCTGTTTGTGTTGCGTCTTAGAGCCTCTAGGCATGTGGTTTGGTTCCCAACCCTACCTCGTGTCTCTCTTGTGTGTCGACAGAAGGCAATCCAAAGCAGGGCAAGTCACTAGTTTGGGTTACATGTCAGGGGAAGATGGCATTAGGCAAAGACGTTGCTCCAGAGGCAGACCAAGGTGTTCCGTAACGGTAACGGTGGCCGTAACGGCCACCACCCTTACCTTTACGATACGGGGCATAACGGCTGTTACGGCTGTTACGATCTCTCTTTTTTATTTTTTAATTTATTGAAAAAAAACCCCGAAAAACCTATATCTGCCCGTAATGTTGTTTAAAAAGTATGAAAAACCTGTATATCTCGTAATAGACCATTACGGGGCTATTATGGCTTTATAGGGATGTGTGTGTTGTCTGCGGGACGGCAATTACATGTTATTTTTTTTCCAATAAGGCTGTGTTACGGCCGTTACGGCCCCGTAACGTGTAACGGTTGCCATTGTTACCTCTACGTAACGGCCTTTACGGCCCCGTAACGGCCTTTACGACACACCATGAGGCAGACACGTATCTGGGCCCCAAGCCTGGTTCTTTGACACGTGCCAATTTCAAGCGTGATAGTTGTATCCCCTATATGTATGGAAAATTCATATTCTCCGGCTCATGCCATTAGTTGCCGCATGCGGGAAGTCTCGCCCTTCAAATTCTGATCAATTATGAAACCTTTCCAAATTCAAGCAGCAAACTTCCAAACTTCTTCAACAGTGGAAGCTTATCCGGGGGTTTCTCGCACATCTATTGCTCCTCTGCATATTACTGAGACGGTAGTAGAGAGAAGTGACTCAGAGTCGAATAAATGCAGTGAAATGGAATCATAGGTTTTCTAAAGTGAAGATACTTAAAGCAATGGCTCGCAGGATCGATGGGCAGATGCGGATGCATCCATAGATCTGGGGGAACTGGACCTTGGCGCTCTGCTGGATGAGGCTGTTATCATTACGCCTCTTTGTGCCTCCAATGTCAAAGTTACCTCTTAAGCCAGATGATCGCTGTGGGTAGTGGTGGTTGAAATGAGCTATGACCACCCTTTAGGTGAAGATTCTATATCAGAAGAATAGTTCCAATGGTCGAAGGATGTTCTCGATAGGGTTGGAGGATTGGTAGGCATGTTTTTTGGGGCTCGCAATGATGATGTAATCTACTTCACCGATACAAAGATAGCATGAGATCCAACATTTGAAGGGTAAGAAGTCTCCAAGGGGCTGGAGGGAGCTCCTTAGCCTCAAATGCTCCATGAATTATGATTCACTAGGCAAATCAAGTGCGGCCAAGAGGGGAAGATCGAGGAAAGTAGGTGAACAATGTTAGTTCTCTCTTGGAACATGTGGAGGTTGTAAGTTCAAAAGAGCCAGGGTTAGGAAGATTTGTTCCAAGGAAAAAGTGGAGATCATCACGTTGTAGAAGATGAAGCTTCAATCGATTGACGAGGTAGTGTTAGATTCTGTTTGGGGTGTTAAAAACAAGTGGTGGGAATCTGTTGATTCAATAAGTGCTGTGGGGGCTATATTGGTGGTGTGAAATTCTGATTTATGGAAGAGAATCAATTTTCTTGGGTTCTTTTTCCCTTTTCTATTCTCCTATGGGAAATCTCTTTGGGGTATCAATGGGTTTTCACTGCTGTTTACAACCCTTGCGTTAGTAGCATGGGGACCAATTTTGGGTTGAATTAGATTGTTGTAGAAATGGGATTTTCATGTTCGTTGGAGGAGATTTCAATGTGGTGCGCTTCCTGCATGAGAAGTCGAATGAGGGAAAGATGGCCACTAACATGTTGAAGTTCCATGAGTGGGTAGCCAGGCACGAGAGGGTGGACCTATCGTTTAAGGGAGCCAAATTCACCTGGTCTAATGGTTAGCATATTCCCATTCTCTTGAGTTTGAACAGATTTTTAGTCTCCATAACCTGGTTTGAGAAGTATCCATTGTGTGACATCGGGTTATGTCGAGACCTTCTCTAACATCGTCTGATAGTCCTCGAGGCAACAAACGAGAATTGGGGTCCCAAATTGTTTAGTTTCGAGTTGGCTGGCATGAAATTGAGGGCCTTTAATTGTAGGTGATAGGTTGTGCTGGCTTCAGAGTGTGGGTCTATGCTCAAGTTGCTAGGAAAAAAAATTTAAAATTAAAATTTGGAAAAAGATTCTCAGGGATCGGGAGGCAGAGTTTGATAGTATGGCTATGGAGAGTCATGATTTGAACCTCTCAGAAGAAGTTGACGAACTATCGCCTGAGGATAGGGACAAAGGTGTGGATCTGTATTTAAGATATGCTAATGTTCGAAAGAAGAGGAAACTAAATGGTGGCAACGATCTTAACATGTTTGGCTAAAGGAGGGCGACAAAAACATTCGTTACTTTCATAGCATAGACAATGTCCAAGCTAGATGCAATTGTAGCTTACTAGTTTGGTGGTAATAGAATTTTGAACAAGGGGAAGATTGTGATGCAATTATTACCTTCTATGGCAATTTGCTTTCGGGAGTCAATTGGAATAGGTCAGACTCCACATCCTGGAATTCAATAAGATCTCTTAGGAGGAGG
>JAJHSJ010000380.1:0-37415 GCA_021015155.1 Magnolia officinalis | reverse complement strand
ACTACGGCCACCGGGACCTTCTCGGATGTCACACGTTTATGCGAGGGTTGCGCGATAGTTTGCGGTTTGGTAGCAGCACAGAGCTCGTCGACCTTATTGTTGCCTCCACTATGGCACTACGAAGTTATTACTTGGCATGGATTGGCTCGCGAAGATGAGGGCGGAGATAGATTGCGATACTCGGATCGTGACCGCCTATGGACTGACGGCACAGCTTTCACGTTCTCAGTGCAGGTCAGTGGCCCTGTCGAGTTGATTTTTATGCTGCATTACTTGTGCCGATTGATGTCCGACACTGGAGGGTAGCCAGTGGTTAGGAGAGTGTTGGAGTCTTTAAGACTATCCCTGGTTTACCTCCTCGGCGCGAGATTGACTTTACGATTACCTTAACCTGGTGCGATTCCCATCTCGTTGCCGACCTATCGTATGCCTCCATGCGAGATGGAGGAGCTACGGAAACAGATTGACGAACTTGTAGAGAAAGGCTTTATTCGACCTAGTGTGTCTCCTTGGGGAGAGCACTGTGTGTGTTAGTGAAGAAGAAGGAAGGGTCGCTACGGTGTGTATTGATTACCGTAGGCTGAACCAGGTCACAGTGAAGAACAAGTATCCTTGCCCAGGATAGATGATCTGTTGATCAGTTGAGGGGGGCGAAGTATTTCTCGAAGATTGACCTTCAGTCAGGATACCACCAGTTGCGCGTGAGATAGGAGGACGTGCAGGAAGACAGCCTCAAGACGTGCTTCGGGCACTATGAGTTCTTGGTGATGTCGTTCGGTCTGACGAATGCACCAGCCGTGTTCATGGATCTGATGAACGGGGGTATTTCGGCCCTTCCTTTACGATTCGTCATCGTCTTTATCGATGATATCTTGATATACCACGAGTCGAGAGGAGCACGAGAGAGCACCTGCGAGCAGTGTTGGGTACGTTGGAGAAGAACCAGTTGTTTGCACAATACAAGAAGTGCGACTTCTGGCAGGAGGAAGTCAAGTTCCTGGGACATGTTGTCCAAGGATGGGATAGCAGTGGACCTTGCTAAGGCAGCCGCGGTTCAGGATTGGCAGCAGCCTGAGTCGGTTACTAAGGTGAGGAGTTTCCTTGGTCTGGCTGGGATTACAGGCGTTTCATTCGGACTTCTCGAAGATCGCCAGGCCATGTCGCAGTTGACTCGGAAAGGACCTGAAGTTCGCCTGGAATGAGAAGGCGGAGGCAGCTTTTAAGGAGCTGAAGGACAAGTTGACGTCCGCCCCTGTGCTAATATTGCCAGAGCAAGGGTGGAAATATACAGTAACACTGACGCGTCTCGCGTTGGTTGGGTTGTGTGCTGATGCAGAAGGATAGGGTGATTTCGTATGCCTCGAGACAATAAGGAAGCACGAAGAGAATTAACCCTACACATGACCTGGAGTTGGCAGCTGTCATCTTTGCATTGAAGCTCTGGAGACATTACCTCTACGGTGAGGAGTTCGAGCTTTTAGCGACCACAAGAGCCTTAAGTACATATCACACAGCGGGATTTGAATATGAGACAGCGCCGATGGATGGAGACCTTGAAGGACTTCAAGTTCGAGGTTCCTACCATCCTGGCAAGGCGAACCTTGTGGCAGACGTGGAGCCGTAAGAAGGCGATTGCATTTGCGGCACCGCTGATGATAGCCGAGGGGACATGATGAGTTTGTGCGCGACTTCGAGCAGAGACTCATTGTCGAGGAGCTTTGAGTGTGTTGCGCACGTTCGGGTGCGGCCACTATGACGACAGGATTGTTGAGGCCAAAGGGGCGATATACGGCTGTCTGAGCTTCGAGAGCAGGCTAGCAACGCCGTGGATTCCGAGTGGAGAGTTGGTTCTGATGGGGGTTTACGATTCCGTGGGCCGCCTATGTGTTCCTGATGGGCTGACTGAGACGCGAGCTTCTCGAGTCTGCCCATAACTCGAAGCTTACGATGCATCCTGGTAGCACGAAGATGTACCAGGATATGAGACGGACTTACTGGTGGGATAACATGAAGGCCCACAGCGTGAGTATGTATCTCGGTGTGGACGTGCCAGCAGGGCAGGCAGAAACATCGCCGACCCCTGGACTGCTTCAGCCCATGCCTATAGCGGAGTGGAAGTGGGACTTCATCTCCATGGACTTCATATCAGGGCTGCCGAAGACGAGGAAGGGACACGATTCTATTGGGGGATTGTGGACCGGTTGACCAAATCGGCCATTTCCTCCCTATCAGAGTTACGAACTCTGCAGACGAGCTGGCTAGACTGTACATCAGAGAGATCGTCGTCTGCATGGAGTTCCCTTAGAGATCGTGTCGGACAGAGACACGCGATTCACATCCATCTTCTGGATCGTATCCAGGAGGCGAGGGGTGTGAAGTTGAAGTTCAGTACAGTTCATCCTCAGACTGATGGGCAGACAGAGCGCGGGTAAATCAGATTTGGAGGATATGTTGCGAGCATGTGTGTTGGACTTCAAGAACAGCTGGGATGACTGTCTTCCGTACGCAGAGGTTCGCCTACAACAACAGCTTCCAGGCGACTATTGGCATGGCGCTTATGAGGCTTATATGGTCGACCTTGTAGGGCACCGCACTGTTGGGTAGAGGTTGGCGAGCGTAGCCTGATTGGCCTGGAGGTGGTCCAGATGACTACAGAGAAGATTGATATTCAGGCGTCGCGATTACTCACAGCGTAGAGCAGACAGAAGAGTTACGCCGATACGAGGCGGGCGGCGCTGGAGTTCGAGGTCGGGGATCATGTGTTTCCTTCGAGTTTCCCCTATGAAGGGAGTCCTTCGGTTCGGAAAGAAGGGGAAGCTCACACCGAGGTTTATCGGTCCATTTCAGATACTGGATCGAGTGGGTGATGTGGCGTATCGTCTCGCCTTGCCTACACCGCTTGCTTCTGTACACAAATTTCATGTCTCTATGCTGAAGAAGTACGTTCCTGATCCTACGCATATCATCAGTGGGAGCAGGTACAGTTGAGTGAGGATGCTACGTACGAGCTGCGCCCGACGCGTATCTTGATAGGAAGGAGCAGGTATACGTAGCAAGGTCATCCCACTTGTGAAGGTGCTTTGGACACATCATTCCGAGGAGGAAGCTACCTGGGAGACTGAGGCCAAGGTCAGAAGAACTACCCTCAGATTGTCGAGGACTATGAAAAGGTATAAATTTCGAGGACGAAATTTTTGTTTAAGGGGGGTAGATTGTAACGACCTGAAAATTTCCGTACATTGGCCGAGTACCACCTCGACCAAAATAACCATAGGATTTAAATCTTTTAGAAAATTAACAAAGTTAACTAAGTACAAACTCGGTTAGTCATGAAATCCGTTGGGATCGCTTTAAATACGATTGCAAGACCCAAAACTTGCAGGAATTTGTGACTCTAGGTTACCCTAAAGTCTATAGCCAAACTCATTACCCGTCTACTCTCGGGACTGAAACGAAACTTCGTATGAGGTCTAGATCGCACATCGGGAGTCGATTAACACGAAGCTAAGGAACCAGGCGGCCCCACTGGACTTGACCAATCATCTCAAAAATCAGTTGATTCCGATGTCCCACGGCCATTTTTTCACTCCGGAGCGAGGGAGTGTGAAAAAAAAACACTATTCCCACCCAAATAAAAATATCTGGAATAGTGATCTGGGCACTTTCGGTTGCAAGTCAGTATTAAGCACCTGACCGTCGGAATCAGACCAAATTACACCCCGGATTAAGAAAAATTTCAGGAAACATTACATGTACTCAGAAATCTGATCGTGGGCCACGGACCGTTGAACTGAAAGTGGTCCGCCACGTGCAATCTGGGAATCCGATCGAGTCGAAAACGTAATCCCACGTAGATCCGTAGATGGTGAGCTTAAGTCTGACGTTTGGCTCAAAGAGGGCCACCAGAACACCCCTTTTGAGCTTGGAAAGTGGCGAACTGCCTAATATGCAGCCACCCTTGAACCTGAGTCTATTTTGGACATGTTCTTGGCTATAAAAGGGGCTTAGAACAGCCCCTCTCACAGCCATACGAATGTGGGTCAAACCCTTAGAGAGAAAGAGAGAAAAGAGAAGAGAGAGTCTTGGAGATCGAAGCCGATCTTCCTCTGCTGCCTTCCACTCCTCCCACGGCCTACACCGCCCTATTCAGGGGTTTTCCCAGCGGTTGTCCATCCCATTTGAAGGTAAGAAACCCTAATCCTAGGTCTGTTTTGAGCTTGATTAGCGGTAGGTTATGAAAAGGCTAATCGGATATGCTTTTAGGCTAGGAAACTCCCGTATACGGAAGCTCCAACACCCTTGCTGATTCGTTGGAATTCCAAGGGCTGAGTGAGGACTTTAAGTGTATAAGTTACGGTTTTCAACGCTTTCAATGTTCGATAATGATAGATTCATGATCTGCATGCAAATGCACATGTACAAAGTGCTTTCCGTTTCCTGTTTCGATTAGCGATAAAGAATATGGGATTTTACATACTCTTGATATACGTAGAAATACCGTATACGTATTTTGTTGAGAAATGTTTGACATGTTTATTTAATGTTTGATTATATCATGTGTGGATAAAATGCTAGTTTGGCGAAAGGGATCGCAAAAAATACATGTTCATGTGTAAATGTCATGTATGTTGAAATTGCGTATTCTAGAAATTCGCATACGTGCGGATTTTGAAATGTAATTGTAATGATTATTTGCTGTATGAATACGATATACACGGGAAAAATACTCCCGGGGCGAAGGGACTGCCCTAACCCGAACTTGGCTAACATACGTCATGTATGTTGGAATAGTGTATTCTAAGTGTTGTTGCAAATGCTTGTATGTGTACATGTGTATGTACTAGTGCCTTAGATAGGCGCTGATATGGGTTTTTCCGACTCCCTTAGAGACATGTAGGGTCCCCTCCATGCGGTGGTTCACCGCAACCACTCAATTGTAATGCGCACACAATTGTATTCCTATGGGGATAGTGCTTTATCACATGCCTTACAACATGCTTTGCAACATGCTTGACTTCATGTTGTTACTTCATGCTTTATAACATGCTACTAACATGCTTGTATCGCTTGTTTATCATGCTTTACTTCACATGCTAACGATGAAAAACTGTTTGGGTTTGGGACTATGTATATAGTCCAAACATTCGGTACCAGACTTGTGATTGTGGTGAGATTCATGTCGCCACAAAAGGACGTGTCCGGCGAACCCGAGTCGTACTTCGGTTGACGATAGTGGTTGGCCACGCGGAGTGCTTTTGCGCTCCATATCGCTCAACTTGTGGTGCGCTCGAGCTAGTCAGGCTCGCCAACTAAACCGAAGTGTAATGTGTGTTCACCCTGTTTGGTCGCTACTGCTTGAACCTAGGGTACCAAACTTACCAGTGGCGATTCCCGTTTAACCATGGTACCTAGATCCGCTAAGTCGCATGAGCCGGGCATGGTGGTATGGGACACCGTGGTCGAGCTGTCGGCCTACGCTGGGGCCATGTGCCTCCCCGTAGTGACCATTGCGCAACTAACTCGTGAGCCGAATACGGTGGTATGAGACACTGTATTCGAGCTGTGAACTTCGGCGAGAACCGAGTACGGTGAGATCTGTGCTCGTGCTGACGGGCGACGAGTCCTCCGTGGTATCATCGAGTACACTCCAAGGGTCTGTGATTGGCACGAGTCTTTCACAGCAACTAGAGTGTGAGTTGAGCCGAGTACGGTGAGACCTGTACTTGAGCTGACGGCTAGTGATTAGCCGAGTACGGTGAGACCTGTACTCGAGCTGACGGTCAGCAATTGAGCCGCATACGGTGAGATCTGTATCCGCGCTGACGGGTGACGAGCCCTTTGCGATGCCTTCACTACGTTTCTCAAACCATAATATCGTATGAGATTATCTAGGATTGACGACCCTAGAATGGATCATGTTGGGAATGATACAAGGGAGGTACCTTAGTTTTCCAATAATGCTGGTTGAAATGGACTAATAAAAACTTGGAAATCATGAGCATCATCGCACCGCATGTGCTTTGTAGATTGGCGCACTGAGGGAGTAAGCATTCGCGAACGTAAGATGATGTCGCTTGAGGGTGGTTGGCAAAGGGCATACAGCATCATGTCATATCATTTTGCACTAACAAGAGTAGTTAGAGATGCTTGATTTGTACTGTTTTATCATTACTGCTTGTTGATTTGATAACATGTTAACTTATGCTTTATTGTTCCACTGAGTTAGCTACTCACTCCCACGTTACGGGACGGTGTTGTACACACACCAACCAGACTCTGTCGCAGGTATAGAGGGCGCCTTGGTTCAGGAGCCAGAGCCCGACATTGATGAGGACCAGGAGGAGTTCTCCTTCATGCAGTACTCTGACGGCTTCGCTTAGGCCGGCCTGCATCGCGGGATTCTCAGGGCCTCTTTTGAGGATTGTATTTTGGGTTTGACTTTAAAACAATACATGTATATTGGTGCTCAGCTAGTACTCATACTCCGGAGTTCAGAAAATTTTGCTACTTTACATACTTCATTATAAAATTTCAGTCTTCCGCTTGCTTTTATATACAGTTGAACTGGAGTATGAACTACTGTTTTGTTTAATCTCATTCATGTTTATTGCGCTAACTCAGACAACATTTAACCGGCATTGTGTATGTTGCATAAGTGATGCGTTGGAACTCGGGAGTTGAGTTCATACTCGACCCCGAATTTCAGGGCGTTACACACAGATACCAGTTCAAGGAATTAGCTTCATGAATCATCCAAGGAGCTCACGGGCAGAATCAATATCCGCTCCCCAGGTACAGTTGTTACTCCAAACTGCTCTAAGTCCTTATCCCTATCCTCAGAAGAAGTGTTAGACGGGAAAAGCTGAAGCGACGGGCCGTGGATTCAGGATATTACTGATGGATAGTTTCGTCATCTGGAATATCCGAGGTGTAGGACATGCCAGCTCCGTTCGAACCCTTAAACGCCACATTGCCAACCATAAACTTGGGATTGTTGCATTACTTGAATCGATGTTGGGGGAATTTAGGAGGGTCAGAACTGGTCTACGGTTGGGTTTCCATTCGTCCTTATTTAATGCGGATGAAGGCGGGAAAATTGGCTCTTCTTCAATGCCCCACTGCTGGTGGAGAAAATCTCAGCTGCCTCCCAAATCCTAACAGTTCAAGTCGGCCTTCCAGGTTCATCGGACCATTTTCTGCTTTCACTTATTTATGCCAAATGTACTAAGTTCTTGCGTCGGCAGTTGTGGACTGATTTAGAGCTTATTGCCACCTTAGCTCAATTTGCCTAGGTGGTGGGAGGTGACTTCAATGCGATTATTGACCCAAGTGAGCGCATTGGAGGCCAACCATCTGATCCGGGTTCGTCGGCTGAATAATTGTCACTGCTATCAATCAGGCTCGGCTAATCGATGCAGGCTTTTCTGGTAGTAGATTCACGTGGAGCAACAATCATTCTGGGAGAAGCTGTCTGTGGGAAAGGCTCCACAGGGTCTTATGCAACTCAAATTGGCTTCTCTGCTTTCCTCGGTTTCGGGTACTGCATTTTCCCAGGACCAACTCTGACCATGCTCCGCTATGTGTTCAATTCCCTCCTCAAGCCATTTCTCGTCCCAAACCTTTCAAGTTCCAAAGAATGTGGACCTTTCATGACTCTTTCTATGATTTGATCAAGGCGTCATGGGTAGCCAGGATCATAGGTCAGCCAATGTTTGTACTGCAAGATAAGTTGAGAAATGTTAAAGCTGCCCTCAAGGCTTGGAACAAGGAAACTTTTGGTAACATATTCCACCTGATCAAAACCACGGAGGATGACATGCATCACGCTGAATTTGCTGTTCAGACTGATGACTCCCTTCTGCCACGATGAAAGAAAAGGAAGCCAGGGAGCGTCTCTCCCACTTGGAATTCTTACAGGAGGTTTATTGGAAACAGAAATTGCGAAACAACTAGCTTAAGGAAGGCGACCGCAATACCAAAATTTTCCATCAATCGGTGACAATTCGCGCTAGAAAATCATCCATTGCTTGAAATTGATTTGGGCCAGGGAGACAAGACGTCCAATCAGAATAAAATCAAATTGGAGGCAGTCAACTTCTTCAGCAACCTCCTCACTGCCGAGCACGTACACCCTTGTGCGTACCTACTAGACGCAATTCCTCTTGCTGTCAACGATGCCGATAATGTCAGCCTTCTCACCCCCCCTTCTCGTGAGGAAGTTCGGGCTGCAGCTTTCTCCATACCCATGGACAGCGCTCCCGGTCCGGATGGCTTCTCTGCAGCTTTTTTCTTTACATGCTGGGAGATTGTGGCTGATGACCTCATTCTAGCAGCGACCTCTTTCTTCCAAGGCCATACGATGCCCAAAGCCTTCACTAGCTCCCTCATTTGCCTCATCCCCAAGGCTCCTTCTCCAGCTAAGTTTTCCAATTTTCGTCCTATCAGCTTGTGTAATGTTGTATATAAAATTGTCTCCAAAGTTGTTGCTACCAGGCCGAACCTTCTACTGCCTAAGCTGATCTCCCCCGAACAGGGTGCCTTTGTTAAAGGCCACTCTATCTCCGAGAACATCACCCTCGTCCAAGAGATTTTCAGAGACTTGGGTCGGAAGGTCAGAGGGGCAAACGTGATCCTAAAATTGGACCTAGAGAAGGCTTTTGATAGAGTGGATTGGAGTTTCCTAACGAAAGTTTTAGCTCGGTTCGGCTTTAATCCTCAGTGGATCCACTTAGTTGAGAGATGTTGGAACAACTGCTGGTTCTCAGTTTTGGTCAATGGGGACAACTGTGGTTACTTCAAATCTTCTAGGGGCCTCCGTCAGGGCGACCCTCTATCTCCTTCACTCTTCATCCTTCTCGCTGATGCTTTTAGTAGGGGACTTAGGAGGCAGATGCAAAGTGGAATCTGCCATCCTTTCCGTCTTAAGCGAGGCTCACCTCTTATCTCCCATATGCTTTTTGCCAATGACATGATGGTCTTCTTGAACGGTTCTAGCAGTTCTCTACAGGCAGCAAGATGTTTGAGAAATGTTCAGGTCAAAAATTCAATAAGTCCAAGAGTACGCTCTTTGTCCCTCCCAACCTGCCCAACTACAGAATCAGACGAATGGAAAGTACCGTTGGAATCCACTCTTCCCGCAACCCGCTAATCTACCTGGGGGTCCCTATCTTTTCTGGTCGTTCCAAATCAGTTTTCTTCCAACCCCTCGTGGCCCGAATTCAGCACCGTCTTCAAGGGTCGTCGGCCAAGATCTTGTCCCAGGCGGATAGGCTTACCTTGACCAATCACGTGCTGTCCAACATTCCAATCCACACCTTAGCATCCACGCATGTCCCTTCTACAGTCATTGGGACATTGGAGAAGCTCCACTCAGATTTTTTCTGGGGCACGGCTAATGGTGTTAAGAAGACTCATTGGTGCAGTTGGAAACGCCTCTCCCTCCCAAAATCTGAAGGTGGCATTGGGTGCAAGAAGCTCAAAGAGATCATGCACAACTTCATTGTGAAATTTGCTTGGTCAGTACGCTCTTCTTCAACCGACAGCTTGTGGTGTTCCCTTGTCCGTTCTAAATATTCTGCACACCTTCACTCACAGCCGTCTGCCACTATCTCTACTAGTACTATCTCTTCCCCGTTCTGGAAGAAAATTAGGGCCGCCATCCCGCTTGTCGATAGTCATTTGAGGTGGCTGATCGGTCAGGGGACCTGAACTTCTGGGTCCAACTGAACTGGCCTGGGGCCTATTCAAGAGCTGGCGACAAATAGCATCCCACATGATTTCCATCACCTTCACGTCAGAAATGTTATTGGCTCGGAGGGCCTTATAGAACCAAAACCCTATTGCCCATCTTCTACCCCAACACTTCTGGGAGTTCATCTCTACCAGCGGGTTTGCACTACTTCGGGCCCTGATGTCTGCGTCTAGACAGCCTCTCATTCTGGAAACTTTGTTGTTAGGACGACATGGCAATTAACCAAAAATACTGCAGCTCGCAAACAGTGGGCCCGTTGGGTGTGACATTCAAAAGTTCCACCTAAAGTCTCTCTCTTTGCTTGGCGGGTACTACATAGAGCAGTCTCTATGGACGACCGTATCCAACAGAAGGGCATATCCTTAGCATCCAAATGCCATTGCTGCGCATCTGTTTCGAACACCCAGCCTGCCACTGAATCTCTGGATCACCTTTTTTCTCTCTGGCCCCTTGCTACCAACATTTGGTCATTTTTTGGCATTCAGTTCAACAAGTCAATCATGTCTTTCCAAAATTTGCTTCCTCGTGCCCTCCACTGGTGGTCCTCCGCTAGCATATCCAACCCCACTCTGCTACTGCAAGGCCTCCTGCCTTGTCTTCTATTATGGGAAATCTGGATGGATCGGAATGGGTCCAGGTTTGAGGGTACTCCGATGAACAGCCATCAGGTTATCTCCAAAATTTCTTTCTGGCTGCAGCAGAATGGTAGTTCTCTTCCGAGCCCCATCTGGCGATCTCCACCCCGTGTGCCTCCCCTTCTCGGACATCAGTTTTTCACCTTCCGTTGCAAGAAAGCCCTCAGTCGTGAAGTGGTCCAGGCCTGACAATGGGTGGGTTAAAGTTAATGTTGACGGATCTGCCAGGGGGAACCTGGGGCCTTCGGGAGGCGGGGGTATTTGCAGGGGAAGCAACGGGAGTTTTCTTTTCGCCTTCTCCTCGGGGTTATGGAACGGGTACAAATTTCAGGGCAGAAGCTATGGCCCTTGCTGAGGGGCTCAATCTGGCGGTATCCAAAGGGCATCATTACATTGTCATGGAAAGTGATTCTAACAGCCTGATAGATCTGCTTACAAGGGATGGCGACCCGGGCTAGGCCCTCTGATACACTTGGGCTGCAATCTCTCGCTTGAAACAACGGGCCACCTTGCGGTTCTCCTTCGTTCCACGATAGGCCAATAGGGTAGCTGACGTGCTGGCAAACGTTGGAAACGGGACACAGGGTATGACTGCTTACCTTTCTTCCAAGGATCTCCCTCATCTTGCCCAAGGTTCGTACTTCCTTGATAGGGTGGGCCTTGGCTCCATCAGAATGGGAGGATAAATTGTATGTTTTGTGATTACATAGTAGGCTCTCCTGCTTCCTTTTATGTTCCTCTGCTCATATGATAGGTGTGGGCTGTGTTCTTTTGTTCAGCCCCACTCGAATTGATGTAATTTCCTGTGATTAATACAAGCAGTGGCAGCAATAAGATTTGAATATAGCATACAAGCTAGTAACTGAGACTCTCCCTAGCTTTTAACGAAGTGTGAACTTTTATACAACTCATGAAACTCTAAATATCTCAGGAAATCATAACTCGCAATCATTTTTCTTTTTTTTTTTTTCTTAACTCATCATCATTTTAAAGAAAGTTTTACCATACAAAATGAAGCATTTCAAAAGAACTCAACAAAACATGTATAACAGTTCCCATGCATTCCCCCAAAAATTCAAGAGATGCATTGTACATTTTAGTCCCATGCACTCCTGCTTTAAAAAAACACCCCATGCACCATGGCATTGGTTTATAGATGTTAACCAATGATTAGTCTAAACAACTCTGATTTTTTTCTTTTTAGGACATCCAAAACTCAGAAGGCCGAAGGAGTCAGGCTCCTTATATATATATATAGTATATATATATATATATTCCTTTAACCAAGAAATGGTTAAACGAAAAGACCAGTGAACTAGCATAAATGAGAAGAATAGAATCTACCTTGCTTACTTCTCTAGATCTTGATTGCAAGATCCCACTGGAACTACGCTTGCACACTCATGATTGCTATCGCTTAAAGCATTCATCCCTTGCACCTTATGAACACAAAAATACACTAAACTTCGCGTAACTAGCAGATTGGTTAACTTTAACTTCGTAACCTCTAAAAAACAAAACCAAAATATACATATCATATTGAAAGAAAATAACATGCATACCTGTGTATTTGAAGGCTGCCCATGAATCTAGTTTGGCCTCGAGTTGAGATCAATCATTGTAGAGGCGATCTTGCCCGGATCTTCTGTGTTAGCGTCTAGCACTGGAACAGGAGAGACCCTGTGGTTTTGTAGTTTCTCATTCGTTGTCAATTTAGGCAGCTGAGTTTGTTTCTTACTAAATTCAACTGGTTCTGTAGGTTACAAGGCCTGCTCTTCCAAAGAAATGGTTTGTCCCCTGGAAACTACATTGAAACCAAACATGTATTAGTTTTGTGAGGTCTCCTACAGGCAAGGATCCAACCCAATGCCCTCTAGAACAAAAACTAACCTCAATCCTCTGCCTCAACAGTAGATATCTTCCATGGGTTCTTTTACCTCCAACATGTACGGTCATGTCACATTGCAAGCAAAGGGAACTCCCATCTATATCGCAGTAAAAGAGCGCTACATCCAGTTTCCAAGAATAAAAATAAGTTCAATTCTTTCTTAAGTTCAAGGAAAAGGACCTTTATGGTAAAAATAAAAATAAAATTTGAATGCATACCCGGTGCATTTTCACATATGTCACAGCGGGAAACACCACTAGGGTCAGCAAGTCCTACCCGTACATGTCGGCTAGCAAGCTTGTTACACATGTGAACTTGCCACTCCAATTAGCAGAACTTAGTAAGTTCTAACTAATGGTTGCTGCTGCTAAAAATGTTGATTGTTGGTGTAACTAAATAATGGGAGAAATTTTTTGTATTCAATAACTATAAGTTTATAACTAAGATGGTGGTTTTTGAGCCCCAAAAGCAACTTTACACATGTCACATGTTGCCAGCCAACCACGTGGATGGACATCTCATGGAATACAAGATGAAAGTGAGACCAACCATGCAGGTCACATGGTTCAAGAATATGCCACTCGATTAATCAAGTGGCTACATGTGGATGTCAAATGTGGACTGTAGGCAAATTTTTGACCATCCATTTTTTTTAAAGGCCGGCTAATCTCACTACAAGAAAACTGGCCTTTACCGGCGGTCAAAACCGCCGGCAAAGACCAATAAAACCGCCGGTAAAGTCTTTTCCCGCGGTTTGCTAACAGCCGGTAAAGCCTCGGTCGGTAAAGGCTTTACCGGCAGTCGTGTTCCCTTACTGGCAGTTGTACAGGGCCGCCGCTGCATGTGGAATTTACTGGCGGTTGTACAGGCCGCTGCTGCATGTGGGATTTACTGACGGTTTTGTACAGTAGGTTATGGTATTTGAATTTTTGGCTGTTGATCCATGTGAGACTAATTTAACTTTACTTACACTTCAGTTAGCATTTAAAGCTCCTAATTCCATAATGCATATGCATTTGTAAACGCATCTTATAATTGTGATTTGTTTTTTTTTGTTTTTTTCTCTATGCCTTACTGGTTAAGCTCTCTTTTCCATTGCCTATGGCAGCTTCATGTTGCCTGCAGTTTCAGATGTACAGGAGATTTCAAACATTCAGTTTATAATACAAAAAAGACGAAATGACACAAAATAGATGCCCGACCCACAATGAGTCCCATTTTATGAGTTCTGCCTCTCCAACTCATAGAATGATGGACCCTATCATTGACCCTTTTGGTCAAGGCCCACTTGATTTCACATTCCTCTTAGGAAGTGATTGTGCCTAGTGATTGTTTTCCTATAAAAATAAAAAATAAATAAATACATAGGACTTTCACATGCATCGAGCTACCGCGAATAATATTTACAATAATAAATCGAATAGTTTCAAATAAAATAAATAAATAAATAAAATCCATTGATCTATAGCTCCCATTCATCCATGCCTAAAACCTGCAAAACAAAATAGCGACAAGAAATTAATACATTCATTGTCATTTCAAGCATAGTGAATACTAATCCTTTAACCTATTAAAATTCTTCACTTTGAAAGAGAGAAAAAGATGTAACCATTTTATCTTGATCATTAACACATTTTTACCCATCCAATGATCTTTCAATGCTACCTCTAATTTTAAAATTTTCAAATACATCAGAAATTCCAATATAACCGCTTGATCTTGTAAACCTGTCTCAAATGAATCATCCTTTTCGCCAAAAAAAAAATAAAAATGGTAAACCTGTCTAAATATTTCAACAAGACCAAATGTAATACCTTGCAACTCCGCGATAAATAAATGCACCTCTAGAAAAACCACTACTTTTCCTGCATTCAAAGATTATAGCAAATTAGTAATGCCGCTAACATCCTGCTTTCATTTTTATATTCCAGGCATTTTTTTAATTGTTTTCTTTAATGTTTTTGGCTACTTCCTGTAGAGAAACATATTATTGTTTATACCACAGCACTATAGTATAATGAAAATCAATAGTACCTTATAAGAGATGTTGGTCTTACCGGAAAAGCTTGAATCTTACAATATGACACGAAAGAACACTACCGAGCGAACACACTTCTTGCTGTAATTAACACAAGAAGACTGCCAAGGCATGCTGATAAAGCCTTTTATTCAAAATCTGCACAAAAAGCAAACATATCATGATGGGTCCATATAGCAAACAAACCACACATGTTCCAGCAAGGCAGGTGGATGCAATATCCATAACATCCATCATGTGGGTCCAACAGTGTCAAAGCCCTTTTCCTGAAAACCAACCTGATTAATAATCTGTTGGGCCACGGTGTTAGAAGCTGGTGAACTTAGAAAACTCCAACCATGTTTTTTTAGGCATACCTTGCTTTCATAAACTATGCCCCACCTAAATAGTGGACACGAAGCCCCTTCGAAAAGGTTTATACACAAACATTATCCAAAAGCAAAGAGCTAGAACATGGTAAGCTGTTGCCCATATTATATACCTAGATTCAAATTGTAAAAGAAGGACCAGTAATATGGGCTGCAGTTCTTTTACAATTCCAAAGTCAAATCCTTGAGCAATCAAGAAGGCAAGAACACACACACACACACACACACACACACACACACACGAAAAAAAAAACACTCAATTGATCATGAAAACAAGTGTATCTTGGGCAGATTTATCTGACAAAGACTTCTTGGCAGTTATTTGGGCTATATGGGGAGAAACAAACAACCAGAGTTTTTGGAACAAATGTGGGTCGGAACGAGATGCTTGTAAGAGAGAAAGACTTGATGTAATTAGTTGGGCTTCTTGTCTTAGGGAGTTTGACTAAGAAGATTGGCCTTTGCTTTTTGGTCTTTAGTTGTAAAGATTCTTTGAGCTTTTGCTTCATTTGAATAAAACTTTGTCACCTTTCAAAAAAAAAAAAAACAAAGACTTATTGTAACTAACCTCTGCTTCTATTTTGAATTCGATGCATGTATTTTCAATTACTTTTCTAGAGCGGTACCTGCAAATCGTAAAGATGAATAAAGAAAAGGAAAAAAAAAAAAAAAAAACATCCAACTCATACAAACACGAAACAAAATTTGTAGCTAAGGGCACCATATTTAAGATGGCAACTTTAACATATTATAATATTACAAACCATGTGTAGACAATTATGAAATCAACTACGCATGAGAAGGTTGTAAAAGAGGAAATTTGCATCAAAGTATAATAAGTTAAAGACATGTAAGTTCAAGGGGCAATGCTGATGTACCCCAAATAACCAATGGATCGACAATCCACATCTGATGGATATCGTGACTCACACAAGCACTTTTTTACTGAACACGTCTAAAATAGAGGTGTTTCCACCTAAATCCCCATTCAAAGAGCAAAAGTTAGAGGGAGAACAAGGTGAAGAGCACCCTAGGTGGGCCCCACAGTGAGAGACCACATACAAACCGGGAGTATACTTCGAGTTATTTTGACAAACAATCAGTTGTGTATGTCTATGTAAGATTACTTGTAAGCATATGAAAACAAAATAACTGAAAACCAAAACTTATAGAAAGAAGATCAATTCCTGCTGGTTCAAGATCTGGAACCACAGTTGCCAAATCCTGCACAACAAAAGTGAGAACAGACATTCTTGTAAGACCCTCAGAATCAATCCAACAAAAATTTAAAGATATCTGCATGCATGATATCCATAGAACAAGGAGACGTATCCATAGGATCCAAAGCTCCATTGCCAGAAGAAAGAGATGTATCAGTGGTGCTAACTGATGGCTGAGATGAGTTAAGAGCAGAACTGAGACACAAGTACCAGAACATTAGATGAAACACATTCAGTTGACAAGGCAGTTTTGGCAACAATTGACACAAAATTCCAGTTGTCCAAGGTTCATCTGCAGGGGGCGCACAACTTTCAGGAAGTGGTTGTCCACATTCATTACATTTGAGGCCAGCCAACTGCCCAATAACACAATCACCCAATTTATTCAATAGTAAAATTCATTAATTACTAATGGGATCCCCAGTCAAACAGAATTACCCAAATAACATCACCACACTAACAAGCAAACTTGATTGGATTATCCTAGTCACCCGATTTGATGAAAAAAATGACCAACCATCCATCTTGGTGTCACAGCCTGATTGAGCAGTTGGGATGGTTTGATCATCCTATTCCTAAGTGATGGACCATCCATGGTGATCATACTGGATGAGCAGTTACACATTGCAATGAGAACTTTATTGTATTAAGGTTGAGCAATTAGCATTCCTTGAAAAAAAATTGGTGCAAGAAGCAAAAGCGAGTGCTACTAACCTGAACAGATAAAACAGAAGGTTTCTCATTATGGAGCGAGCTTTAGAACTTTTCTTTTGATATTTTCCAAATATGGAAATAGCTTCGACGTGTGAGATCCATAATACAGTGAAAATATTGCATCTACCCGTTTTATGGTATCCATTACAGAAGCACAATCATTGAATGAGAGCTGAATGGATGCTAGCTTCACCAACTCATTTCCAATGATGACGTGGCTGGCATGGTATAGCTTTTCAAGGATCTATGAGCACGATAAAAAAAATGAAAATTAATTCAGACTTTCTTCAGCAAATATTACAGAGCACCGAAAGTTCAAGAGAATTACCAAACTAAGAGAAAGTAAGAAAAGAGCAAAGTTCAAAGAAGATGACTCTGTTTCCCTTTGGAATTAAGTGTTTTTGTACATACAATTCATTGGAAAACATTATTATCTGTCACAAGTATTTAAATATTTGAGTGTGAATGAGTATTGTTCAAGGAATGAAAGAATCTTAGCATCTACGTGTGTCATGATATACTACTCGAAAGAACTAATAGATAGCCATCAAAAGGTGGGCTAGTCCTATACTTGAAGATTTATTTACTAAAACCAAGTAGTAGCCACCTGTGCATGTTGGTTGGGATCACTTGAGAGATCATTGGATATGCCCAGATTTTGCTGGAACAAATTATCGTTGCTGTTTGGATTTGAAACGAGGCACCATGTTGCTGACTAGACAAGGCAGCAAGTTCAGTTGATATCCTGCATTTTTGGAGTTTTAAAACATTAAAACTTACTACCAAGCAGACTTTGAATAAAATCAATCATCATCACAGTTCACATTGAATTGCCCTTAAACTCGGGTGTTGCGGCAACTGTTCTGATTGAAATTTGAGAATATTTCCTTCTCATCTATCTCTAATCAAGGACTTTGTGTACTGATACATGCACCATACACACAAATGTCATTTGAAGTTTCCTGGTAAAGTAAAGAGCATGTTTGCATTTTGACAATAATCCTATCTAGAAAAGTGGCTCAAATATGTGGAGAAGAAGTATAGATAATTAGCATAACCCAATATCACTTACTTATGGAGAAGAAGAAATACACCACACAAGACAAATGTGACCGTGACAAGGATCCAACCAATGACCACCAAGCTACAGCAAGTAGGAATCGGGCATTGGGTTAGATAACCAATGACAATAAAACATGAATGTTATGAAAAATTGCTGCAAGCAAAGAGGAAATATGTGGTCTTGAGCCTCGGCTCACTGATTTAGGGCCAAGCTTGGGTGAGAGGTGCTACATAATGTCCTAGATCAGCAGATCCTAAGGCCATGTTTTGGTTGATTCCTAAAAAACTTTTGTCATAGTTTATTAACTGGATAAGGAGTGTCATAGTTTATACCAGAATATCTCATTTATACCCGAATATCTCATTTATACCAGAATATCTCATTTATACCAGTTAATTGCAGTTCATTTATACCAGAATATCTCATTTAAAGCCCTTTTTTTTCAAAATCTCATTTATACCAGAATCAAATTGTGAGAACCAGAATATCTCATTTATACCAAAACCCTACCAGTATTTCAAAATCTAACAATAGGGAAAGAGCATATTCAGTTAGAATGGTGCAGGTCTGAACAAGCTAGGGGATTACACTTACAATTATCTTGATCTTGTAAGCTTCCAAGAAGGGATGTCTGTTATCCGGTAGAGGACATCAAATACCAGTTGTTTGCATCATTGAGCCATAGGCGACACCTGTCATACTGAAAACCCAAATTTGTTATATACCTTTTCAGCTAAGACATTGCACAGTACCTAGACTACTAAATGACTAGCAGAGGATGTCTGATGCACCAAAAATCCCTGGGATTGGAAG
Source organism: Magnolia officinalis (assembly GCA_021015155.1). Lineage (NCBI taxonomy): Eukaryota > Viridiplantae > Streptophyta > Magnoliopsida > Magnoliales > Magnoliaceae > Magnolia > Magnolia officinalis. The sequence goes on along the minus strand of JAJHSJ010000380.1, from coordinate 18,925 downwards.
ATCCTAGCGGCAGAATAATTGGTTTTTTTTTTTTTTCCCCTTTTTGATCTATTGAATGGGAACATTGCTGTATTTTCTTTCTTAAATATTTCTTTGTTAAGAAAAAAATCTAACTACAAATGAAAAACTGCATCACAAGTGGAGGAAATTAGAACTGCTAGACCTTCAAAAATTCCAACAATGATATCAAACTTTGCACCACATTATTAGTGCCCTTTTTATCAATTTCCTGGTTCAGATGTTGTATCTCATTGAGAACATCAGCCTTCTTCCTTTCCTGGTTCACAGCACATGCAGCAAGATGAGGAAGGTCATGATCAACCAACCAAAAGGGTAAATGAATTAATAGAAGTATGGCAAACCCACAGTTCAAAAGCCAAAACAGTTCAAAGCAACTGTTATTAAATGAATTAATCAAAGCATGGCAAACAAAAAGAACAGTATTTTCTGTAAAAAATACGTTCCAGTTGTGCATTGCATACAAGGTAGAAAACCATGTGCAAGGGTTACAAAGATACAACACAATGGATATTGTTGGCAGTAAATAACAGTTGCTCCTTTACACTTTGCATCTTTTGATACTAATAACAACAACGTTATTTCCATTAGCTGAAATCATGATAAATAACTTTTCACAGTCAAACAAGTTTTCCATTAGCTGGAATCATGATAAAACTTTAAGTGATACAGCTCCACAGATGCGAATGGGCCATTAGCAGTGTGGATGATCAAATATAAAATAGATAATACATACGAGTATATGTATACCTATGATTGTGTTCTCTTGCACAAGGAGCAAATTAGGATTCAGATTTTATACTACTTGTATCGTTCCCGTGCAGCAAAAAGCTGTGGAGCCTACTGTGCTGTGTATGTGACATCTACTCGGCCCATCATATGCACCAGGTAGTGTTAGGATGAGGACAAAAAATTAGGCTGATCCAAACTCAAGCCTTGGAAGTTCTTTTCTTTCTCCCAATTCCATTCTCTTTGGTTTTTTTCTTTTTTTCCTTTTTTTCTTTGGTGGAATTTCCACATTTTCAGATCTTGAAAACTGTTTTTCTTTACTGGAGTTAATCTGAATTTTCAAAGCTAATGCCTCCTTTTCCTCCCTACAGTTGTTCCTTTTTCATTATCTTTTCTTCTTTTTTTCTTTTTCTTTTTTGTTTTTCCTTCTGGGTTGTAGTTTTACTTTCAATTTCCTTCTACACTTTCACAGCTCGAAAATCTTGTCTTTTTATTCAGCATTATCATATCTCATTACGAGTTGGTGGCTGAGCTAAAAACAGTGAAAATGAACCGCAACTATCTAGCATCATTGAGGAGATTTCAAGGCTAGCTAGATAAACATTTCAAGAATATGACCTATGATATCTCCAAAAATTTGCTCCCCAACTTTTATGAAGGAAAATGGCCCCAAAACATGAAATAGGATCCATTTTCAAGCATTTCCTAGAAACCAAACATGTGCAGCAACCCTTGCTAATGGATTCCATTTCCATTAGGGCTACTTTCTAGGAGCCAAATCAGCCCAACACAAGATAAGAAATCAGTAACTGATATGTGAAATAAATGAGCTGAAAAAAAAAAAAAACAGACGGGAAATCGACAATGCAAATCCCTAAAAATGGATTCGACAACACAAATCCCTAATTAGGGATTTGTATTCGACAAAAGCATACCTGAAATAGATGAGAATCCGAGATCCACGAGCAGCAGAAGACCGAACTGCAATAGAGGGCCGAGGAGATCGAGAGAGAGAGAGAGAGAGAGAGAGAGAGAGAGAGAGAGAGAGAGAGAGAGAGAGAGAGAGAGAGAGAGAGGGAGAGAGAGAGAGAGAGAGAGAGGAATAGGGTTTTGAGAGAGAAAGATAGATAGGGAGAGTGAGAGTGAGAGGAGAGCGAGAGGCAGAGGCAGAGGGAGAGGGAAAGGGAGAGCGTGCGAGAGGGAGAGAGAGAGAGCACGCGAGAGTGAGAGAGAGGGAGAGAGAGGGAGAAGCAGAGAGAGGGAGAAGGAGAGCGCGCGAGAGTGAGAGGGAGAGGGAGAAGGAGAGAGAAGGAGGTCGAGGGAGAGCGAGAGCCAGAGGGAGAGGCAGAGAGAGTCGGCGCCCAAATGGGTTAGGGCTTTTTATTTTTGATTTTATAGGGGGGTACCCTTTGCCCGCAGCCGGTAAAACTGGCCGCGAGTAAAGGGTTGGGCCATCGGTCGGCTTAGGCCCCTTTTCTTGTGGTGTCTGATAAGTGATTACCGTGATTTTTGTGCCAGGTCATCTGCAATGTGGGTCCCAAGACATGCATAGATCAGATGTGCCACACACATCGCCATTGACATATAAGCCACCTGGGAAGTGTGTGTGTGGCTAGCAAAATCTGAATAAGATACATAAACCTCTCAAAGAATAAATATTTATGAAACAAACATCTCCTTCAGACATTGTTAGATTAAAACAGAATTGTCTTCCTGACAAATTTTCCATTATAACCCCAACTTTGGATCTATGAACTTTTCAAATCAACAAAAAAGAAGGAAGCTGTTATTGCAACTTATAGCAAATAAAAGAAAACATAGCATCAGCAAAATCCTGATATCATTTTGACTTGGAATCCAAGACTATGAGAAACTAAATAGCCAACTTATTTGCATGAAGCTACTTCCAGCAATGTTTCAATATGCAGTTGATGTATAAAATTAAAGTGCTTTTTATTTCTCAGCAGAAAATAGTTGGTTTTCTTGATGAACAGGTATCAAAAGTGTCCAGTAAAGCATCCAGCAACCATACAGGCGGGCCCACCTTTCTGGGACCCACATTGTTAATCTTTGTGGAACTCTGTGAACCACCAGTAGTTTACAGTTCAGACATTGTAGGGCTGTAAATACCAGATTGAAGTGAGCCTGCTTGAATGAAGACCTTGCCATGTGGAGCTCTTGAAATATGCCGATAACTAAATCAATTTTCTATCTTAAGGAATTAAGCTGACAAATGAAAAACCAAAAACAAATTGTCAGATTTTCTATGAGTCAGGATTAGAAAAAGGCCTCTCAGTTGAAAATAAGACAATACCTCTTCTAAGACAGTAGCAACATCCGACTTTGTACCTTTCCTCAATGATAGAAACTTCTCACGAGCTTGTAGCACAAAAAAGACATTGCAAAATAGGCCATTTGATTTCTTATTCCTGTCTTCTTCATGCAGAGGGGATCCAGAAAAAAATCCATGATCCAGACTTCTTGGTAAGAGACACCTCATTTCAGCCTTCTGTAAGATTGATTTTACAAAAAACAAATTACTTCTGAGGAGAGAAAGCTAATTCCAACCATTTCTCACTCATCAGAATCATAAAAACCAAGTATTAGGCTATACACATAATATTCCCTGAAAATTGAAATGCTAAAACCAGGAAACATTTTGGAGAAAAAGCTAACCTGCATGTATTTCTAGAAGCTGCACTTTGAATCAGCTATTGGAACACTCTGAAAGGCTTCCCTTGGATAATGAACCTGTACCAAATTGTAATCAGATTGCCAATTTTTTCATCCAACTGCATGTTGATTAGTCCTGGATAAATAACAAGAGAGTAACTTTTTCTTAGAAAAAAATAAATGACAATCCTCATCAATCTATTAAATTGTCCAAGTAAACAAAAGTAAGACCACTGCAAGTGTGAGTGATCCAAGTTAGATCCCTGGTTATCTTACCTTATAATACCTTACTTGTAGGCCTGCCAATAGGCTAGGAAAAATAAAAAAATTTAATATGCCCGACTCGGAAAGTTCAGAATCTATGGCAAAGCTAACCCCAAGCTGGCCCCTAATAGCCCTACTTGTGCCCAAAAAGGAAAAAACACCACCTACCACCTTTCAACAAAACAAAATGTATCAAATCCGAAAGATACATCTTAAAAATCCTTTTATGAAATAAAAGACTGGAATCTGCAGCTTAAAACAAACCCAAGGCCCTCTTTTTTTTTTTTTTTTTTTTAAACAAACCTAAGGCCCTGTTTGGTTGCCACTTAAAATGAGCTCATCTCATTTTAGTTAATGGTAATTATGTACTTGAGATTTTATTTGACCCGGTAATCAGTCTTTAGATGTCTGAGTTCGACCCACCCAAGTGAATGAAAAGCACATCAGTTATTCTCATGGAATAGGATTTGGCAGAGGCAATGGTCATAGACCAACCAAACTGAGTCAACCCAACCAAGTTCCTAGCGGACCAGTTGCTGTTGAACATTGCTAAAAAGGGCTGCTCTACAGGAAGTGAGGATGGAGTAGTCACCTTTTGAATTAGATGGAGAGCAGTCACAGCCAAGTTTGTGCCTATACGGTGGGCAGGAGGGTATTTACGCAATGCATTGTCCATCTTACATACATAACTCCATATACCCTTTGCAAAAGCCAGTTTTTCCATCTCAACGTTCAGGCCAACATCTTCTTGGTGCACCATTGCAATCTCGCAAGCGTCTCTACCAGGGACTATGATCAAAATCATAAACTAAGCAGCATTAGAAAAGAGAGGCGGGGTGCGCGTGGGGGAAGGAGAGAGAGAACTGCCATGAAATAAAGAAACTGCAAACTTGAACACTGATTTCACAATCATCATGGTCCACCGAATGTCGATTTTCCATTTCTCTATCATCAATTAAACAAAATTACCTAAGAAAAAGTTCTAGTAAACAATTGATAAAGGTGTTTTGACAGGACTAATGATGTGCAGAGTATAGGCTGGACAAGGAGACCAGTCTTTCAGTTTCAACATTTGGCTTGGCCCTGTCAAAATAAAACTTGCAATAGAAGAATAATTGACTTGGGCTTGGCCAATCAACATTTTTTTCAACCACCACATAGGACAGTTCCAGTGAATGATGCATCATGAGTCACCATGAACTGCAACATGTCATGAGATGGATTGATTGCAAAACGTAATCAGTCATCTTCTCATTTTGCAAATTGTCAGAGCCAAATGAATCATAAAATTCAATGGCATCAAAGAGCGGCAAATGGCATAGAGACAGAACTATAGCAGAGACAAAAATGAACTGCATTTTGGTACTTCAAAACACAACTAGTTTTTTTTATTTTATTTTATTTTATTTTATTTTTTTTTTTTTTCTAGAAATAGATGCAAGTTCAAACTTCAAAACTCAGGGTTCATTCTGGAAATTAAGTCTTTCAATTTCCAAATTCAAACAGGTCAATCGGTGAAAGAGTTGCCTATCCTACAAAAATGGCCATGCCCCACCATTGACACAGATGACTTTTTATCAAGTCCATGTTCACTATGCACTTGGAACAAGGGTGAACCAAGTCCTAGGTGAGCTTTAATCCATGGTATACAGACAATTAATTATTTCTAAACTAAAAGCTACAGTCCGCATTCCAGTTCAAGTTCAGTTCACAAATGAGTTCCAGTTCACAGATTTGTCTGGAGTTTAGTCTATGAATCAGTTGACAAATTAGATTAGGATCTGCTGCAATCACATGATACAATCCAGTTCACATGAGTGCATGAATCAGTTTACAAATGAGTGCAAGAAAGAAAAGTAACCATTGATTTGGAAAAAAACCCATTAATGTGCATCACTTCACAAAAACCTGCAACCCATCACTGCGATCACAGAATAAGTCAATGAATCACTTCACAACCATCCATCGATCTGCATCACTTCGACAAGCATGTGCGTTAGTTACAAAAGTCTAGGATCTGTTGCAATAAGGAAAAGTAAATTAGTTACACAAATGAGTTGATGAATCAGGCTACAAATGAGTGCATGAAGCCCAAGTACTACTCCTACATGTGGTGACAGGTCTGCATCGATGGCTATCAGTTTTAGAAATGAGTGCACAAAAGGAAAGTAACCATTGATTTGAAAAAAAAAAAAAAAAACCATTGATACAAACGACTTCACAAAACTTGCAACCAAACTCAGCAATCACGAAAAAAAAGGTTAATCTATGGACCACTTAGCATGCATCTCCACTGATCTGCATCACTTCACAATTGCGTCTGCATTAGTTTCAAAGTCTAGGATCTGCTGCAATCAATGAATTAGCACATGGATAAGTTTTTACCATTTGCATTTATAGTTTGTAATAGGAATTACAGAACATTCACAACCACATTTGCATTCATTTTAGTGATTCTAAAATGTGTTCATTTCACATTCCCAACCCTATTTACATTTATGAATCAGAAGTTCACATTCCCACACATGAATATAATGGCAATGCAGAAAACTCAATCCACATGCATATTTAAAGAACCATGACATCTTCACTGTTTGTTATCCTTAAACAACTATAAAGCAAAAAACATGAGATTGTGCATTTATGGTCAGTATAGGTAACTTGACCATGATCATAGTTTTTAAAACTCGCTGACTCAACTCGTTGACCACCCCAACCAGCAAGGCCTATTAACAAAATTTGTCTGCGGGCTTTTAATCCTAGAAGAACTGCGTTGATGTGCTCTACCAAAATTTAGCCATTTCATCAAACAATAGCATGCATGAAATCTAGTCATTTCATCAAACAGATAGCATGTCATTTCATCCAGCCATTTCAACAAACAGATAGCATGCCATTTCATCAAGCATTTAGCATGTATCAAATCTGAAAGACAGAAAAAGAGACAAAGAGAAGAAGATATCAAACCTATGGAGAGGAGCTTCACGGCTGCTGCAATGGAGAGAGATAGAAGAGACGGCAGAGAGAGGGACGAGAATGAGAGATGAAGCAGAGATCAGGAGGGAGAGAGAGGATTGGGAGACGGAGAGAGGAAGAGAGAGAGGGGATTAGGGAACAGAGAGAGAGAGGGGAGATTAAGAGAGAGAGAGAGAGAGAGAGAGCGAGAGAGAGAGAGTGAGAGAGAGAGAGAGAGAGAGAGAGAGAGAGATGAGGCGGACGGTCCTGACGGGGCTTCGTGGGGCCCACCATGATGTATTTGGTTTATCCACTCCGACCATTAATTTTATTAAATTATTTTATTTCATGATACCAAAATTTAGATATATTTAAGACCCAAATGGACCACACTATAGGAAACAAATGTGATTTAATCTCAATGTTTCCTACCGTGTGGTCCACTTGAACTTTGGATCTAGCTTATTTTTGATTTCATGCTCTAATGTAATATTTCCAAATAGATGGACGGCTTAGATAGAAAAAATATATTTTTTTAGCCTCATAGAGCCCCTTACAATACCGTTAATTATTAATGGTGTGTCAACTTTTTAGCTACGGTTTAAAACCATAGTAAATGTAGGTATGGTTTATATCCGCAGCAAAAAATTGATGGTATGTATCCTTTTTCCTTTTTTTGGTAGTGTATATTTGTTGTATATCCACATTGTCCGTAAGTTTTCCCATCTTATTTTAAATGAAACCTGAAGATACAAGTCTCAGGTAAACCATATCACTAGAGAAAGTGATGGATAATCATTAAAAAAAAAATTTGTTGGCCAAAAAAGGTTTGGATCAAGATATTTGTATATATAGTCGCATTTAGACTGCTATGAGAATTATATGCAGCTACTGTCCGCAAAGAAGATGGAAAAAGATAAACATTGAAGGGTTGGGATCTTCAAACTACGGGCATCCGCCACAAAGAAAACGGGTCTGTCTAATAAACGGTTGGAATGTCACGCCAGGGTTTACGTGGACATAGTCATGTTCGTCAGCTCACGTTAGCAAATATACATTTGACGAGGACGCGGACTGCGCTACAAGTGGCGACTGGCTACTGTACCACGCTCTGTGGACCCCACCGTGATGTATGTATTTTATCCATGCTGTCCGTTCAATTTTGCTAACTCATTTAGGGCATGAACCAAAAAAAATAAGACAGATCTAAATCTACGGTGGGCCACACCACAGGAAAAGGTAGTGATTGAACATTCACCGTTAAAAACCTCTTATGCCCCGGCCGCATAACTTTTAGATGAATTAAAAGGATAAACATCGAAGGGTTGGATCTTCAGACTACGGGCATCTGCCGCAAAGAAAAGGGATCCGTGTAATAAACAGTTGGAATGCCACACCAGGGCTCACGTGGACATAGTCATGTTCGTCAGCTCACGTCAGCAAATATACATTCAACGAGGACGCGGACTGACGTTGCAAGTAGCGACTGGCTACTGTACTGTCCTCTGTGGGCCCCACCATGATGTATGTATTTTATCTATGCTGTCCTCCATTTTGCTAGCTCATTCAGGGCATGAGCCCAAAAATGAAATAGATATAAATCTCAGGTGGGCCACACCACAGAAAAAGATATTGATTGAAGGCCCACCTTAAGAACCTTCTAAGGCCCGGTTGAATGGAAAATGAATATTATAATAGGTCCTAGAAAGTTTTTAATGGTGGCATTTAAGTGTCACTATTTTCTGAGATGTGCCCAACATGAGACTTTAATCTTGCTCTTCATATGTTAAACTAAAATGAGCTGGAAAATAGACAGGCAACATGGATAAAACACATAAATCATGGTGGGCCATAGCGAACTGTCCAATAGTGAGTCAATACGTAATCTGCCTTCATTTGGTCCAATGCTATTTAGGACTTCATTGGGCCAGGATCAGTTGGGATGATAGTTTAACTTGCATCTACAATTCTCTTAAAATAAATAAATAAATAAATAAATGTAGTTATTTCATACTTTGGCAGAGTATGATGGCCCATACACATGCACTTAAAATTTGTCCATGTGGCATATGTGTAATTCAAATTCAAGCCCACAGTCCTATATTCAGATTTGATCTAAAGGCTCTATTCTAAGATCAATGCATACTAGCTTGTTAAATTAGAACCATTGATTAGTTTCATTATCATCATCTATTTCATAATCACGAACTGGCAACCTGGTAAATAAATTCGACATTCGACACCACGGCGGATGATCTTGTTCGAATATTCGGTCGTTTTGGAAAGCTGGTAGATGTATTTATCCCGTGGAATCGAACTCTGAATCGACACCGTGGATTTGCTTTTATTCGGTTTTGCTATGAACAGTACGCCCACAACGCCCTCCAATGTCTAAATGAAAGAAGAATAGACAGTAGGATAGTCCACATTGATTGGGCGAGAAAACAATCGGGGTCTCTGGACACGGCTCAGAACCGAAACCCCATTCAAAATCAAACGAAATATGATGATCCGATTCGAAATATAGCGTCGAATCGAACGATTGCAGAGGTCGTATCAGGTTCGACACAGAGACCTTGCCATCAGCTGATTGGGGATTCAGCAACAACAACCACGGCAGATCAAAGGGCAGTGGAGAACCGAATGCGAATGCTATCTCTTGCAATGGTGGGAAATGCTTCAGGTCTGGCTACTGGGATAATCCAACTTTCGAATGCTATATAGGCATCTGGATTCAGGTCGACAGAGGTGGAGATTGTTTGCATATCACCCATGAAATTTCTCATAACCTTCAAATCCGGAGCAGATCTGGAAAAGTTCAGGGGCGATACGAATTTACATTAGGAGATGGGGCTCCAATCAGTTGAAATGTGGAACACCGGCGACGTGCAGGGAAGAGATGGAGTCTGGATTAGACTCTTTGGCATTCCTGCTCATGCATGGTTCGAATCAGTCATCCTCGATCTAGCCAGCTATTTTGGTAAAATCACCCAGATCGATTCCAGCTCAAGATTCGGTCGATTTCAAGCTTTTGCTCGCATTAGGGTCATACCAAGATCGGGTGTGAGTTTTAATCAAGTCCAGCTTCTGAAGATGATGGAGAACAGTTACCCAATACTAGTCGAACTAGAACCATTATTTAAAACTGGCAGCACATTACCAACCAATCGGACAAACCCCGAGACTACTAAGGACTGGGTCAGTAGACGGTTTCACACCCCTAAAATCATTGCAACAGGTGAGGGTGCCACGACATTAACAAGAGTTGAGGAAGAACTAGCAGACAACCAGATAAACAAAGAACCTGTTTGTCAAAATGCTTCTGTGGAGGGCAAACAAATGGCCAGATGCCTGCGGCAACCAGATGTTTGCTGGAACGCCAGGATGAGTAAAAAGGACTCTGGGCTTCCAAACCCCAGGGAGGAGCTCCCCATTACAAGTAATCAAAAACTGATGATTGACTATCCTCCACACCAACGAGATGAACCACAACTCGGCCAGTTAGCCAATCCAGGAGGAGCAGCAGAGTTGAATGAAAAGGACTCTGAGCTTCCAAACCCCAGGGAGGAGTTCCCCATCACAAGTAATCAAAATCTGATAATTGACAATCCTCCACACCAACGAGCAGAACCACAATTCGGCCAGTTAGTCAATCCAGGAGGAGCAGCAGAGTTGAGTGGTTTGCATCACCTATATGCGGAGGTAGATCCAAGAAGGAACAACAGTCAGGAAATTATTTTGCCTCATCAATCAGCTCAGCCATGTAATCAGGGAGAAGCAGAGTTATTACTTGGAATGCAGCCTGCCGCAAATCGAGGAAAATCACAGACAAGATAGCACAATGGAAACCTCCTTCATTATCCAGCAAACCGAAAGGCAGAGAAAGACTTCCTCACGCAGACCCACAAACTTGGGACATACGGACACCTCTCCTATCACCACCATGTGGTGGAATCACAACAACAAAGAGAAGAGGAACAACAGATCACGAGAGGACACTATCAGGAACTCTCACACTAGATACCAACCATCCGGGGTCACCAAAGTATTCAGCATTTAGCTCAGCCAAGTTGGGTTGCTAGGGACATCAATCCTGAATGGCACCAACGCTCAGGTGCAGCGAACTTGACTAACAAAACACCCTCCTCAGCACCGATGAGACCCCAATCCAATCATCCAGCCCTTCTCTCCACCAGACTGTCCTCTTGAACAGGGAGGCTAGACCTTCGCCTCACATAACAAACTGGGAAGAGGGGCTCTCAGGCGTTAAGGACCTGTATACAGATTCTCCAGCTACAGACGCAACAAAAAACAGACGAGAAATAGGAGGGCGGCGATATCAGGACAGACTAGTGCCCCAGCCCATCAAACAGCAGATCAACACTCAGAGCAGCAGAAGACAAATAAAATTGGGCACGATGCGATTAATCTATGGGTGGAAATAGGAGGAGAGTCGCAATCGTCAGATTCACAGGACCTGAACCCAAGCAAGCTCACAGGAAGAGGATACATTACACCGCATGACACATAAAAGCAAAACAGGTAAGCAGATAATATCTGCCAGAAAGCGAAGAAGCATCATATTAAAGAGTAACCAGCGAAGGGCCGTGCAATAAGGGTGGGTTTCAAATGATTAGCCTCCTTTCTTGGAATATCCGCGGGATAGGTAATGCGCAGACTATCCGTTACTTGAAGCGCCTCGTCAGGAAGCACAACATTGGGGTTCTTCTCTTGCAGGAACCCATGATTAGAGCATCGAAACGCACAACTGTGGCTGCGAAACTAGGCTTTGAAAACCAGATTTATGAGGAGGTGGTGGACAATAGAATCTAGATTCTGGCTACAAGGAACATTCAAATTCAAACGATCCGGACAAATAGGCAGTGCATTACTATCAAGGTTACAGAGGTAAATCTTCCCCATTCTCTTTTCATAACGACTGTCTATGCTAGTTGCTTCAGGGATCAACGGCAACCTCTGTGGGATGAGCTCCGTAATACTTCGCAATCCATGGTGGGTCCATGGGTAGTTTGCGGTGACTTCAATACTACAATCAGCCCGGATGAGAGGCTTGGTGGCACGCAGCAGATGACTCCTGCAATGACAGACTTTAGGGAGGCGATCAGTGATTCGAGGCTACTAGATGCGGGTTTTTCGGGCTCTCCCTACACGTGGTGTAATAACAGAGTGGGAAGGAGTAGGAGGTGGGCAAGACTTGATAGGATTCTTTTCAACCCTGAATGGATGCGGAGCTTCCCGGGCTGCAAAGTTGAGCATCTTACAATTCATTTTCAGATCACTCCTATCCTTCTCAGCTTTCAAGCTCAATTGGATCGTTTCCCCGCCAGTTCCGTTTTCAACGCATGTGGGTAACCCATGATCAGTTTCCCAGCGGTTAAGGAGGTATGGAATGAGGAAATTGCTGCAACCCCTATGTTCAAGTTCTTTCTCAAGATGAAAAAGTTGAACGCTAAGCTGAAAACCTGGAATAAAGAAGTTTTTGGGGATGTCAACAAAAATACCCAAGAAGCAGAGAACGAAGTTCACAGGGCAGAAGTTACCCTGCTCGATTCGCAATTAGAGGAGGATGCGATCAAGCTCAATCAGGCCCAGGCTAACCTGAAAAGGGCCTATTTACAAGAGGAGATTTTCTGGAAACAAAAGTCCAGAATCAAATGGCTTGCAGAAGGGGACAGAAACACACGTTTCTTCCACGATTCTGTGTTAGACAGACGATGTAGGCTGGAAATCTCCAAGCTGAAAAGAATATCAGGGGAAACAGCAGAGAAGACAGAGGACATTGAGGAGGAAGCGATTTCTTTCTTCAAGAACTTTTCTCTTCAAACTCTTCCAATCATATTGGGGACATAGTCAATTGCATCCCCCGGCTCATTACTAATCAGATGAACGTAGATCTTAAGAAGCCACCAACGTTGGAGGAGGTTAAGGGAGCGACGCTATCCATTCCGATCGATAGCGCCCCTGGACCGGATGGTTTTAATGGGGCTTTCTTTTCTTCTTGCTGGGAGATTATTGAGAAAGATCTTTATGAAGCAGCCAAGGATTTTTTTTCAAGGAGGGCCGATTCTGAGAGCGTTCCAATCTACTCAATTATGCCTCATTCCCAAGAAAACTAATTCGGAATATATCATGGACTTTAGACCCATCAGTTTGTGCAACTGTATTATGAAGATTTTCTCTAAGATTATGGCGACTAGGTTGGCAGCCATTCTCCCATCTGTGATTTCTGAGGAGCAGGGTGCGTTTGTCAAAGGAAGATCCATTATTGAGAACATTTCTATTGCAAGAGAGATGGCGTATGAGATTGACCGCAAGGTGTTCGGCGGGAACCTGATCATCAAAATCGATATGGAGATCAAAGCGTATGATCGGCTAGAATGGGGATTCATCACCCAGGTTCTTAAAAAATTTGGCTTTGACCCGCAATGGATTTCAGCAGTTCAGCGATGTTGGGAAGACATTTGGTTTTCCGTCATTATCAATGGTAGAAACTTTGGTTTTTTCAAATCATCCAGGGGTTTGAGACAAGGGGACCCTCTCTCCCCGTCTATTTTCATTATGGCGGCTGAAGTTTTTAGTAGGGGGCTATCCAATCTGTTCTCATCCGGATGCTGCCAGCTGTACAAATTACCCCGGAGCTGCCTAAAGTCACTCATCTCTTTTTCGCTGACGATGCTATTTTGTTTTTGAATGGCAGGGTGTCCAATGTGAGATTGCTTTTCAATTTTCTTACCCAATATGAGCAAGCTCAGGATAAAAAGTGAATGACACCAAGACAGCCTTCATAACCCCGTCGAAATCCCTAAGAAGCAAAATCTCAGAAGCTTTGCACTTTGACTGGGTTCAGACAGGCGACGCTCCCTTCTCAGTATCTTGGAGTTCCTCTCACAAAAGGAAGATGTTCAGCCTCTCTCTTTAATCAGCTCTAGTAGAAGATCATCAGTAGAATTGATGGATGGAAGGCCAAACTGCTCAACCAGGCAGCTAAGATGGTGTTGATCAAGCATGTTTTATCCGCCATCCCTATCCACCTGCTTGTGGCCGTTTCCGTTCCCAAATCTGTCTCCAAAACAATCGATCGGGCGATGGCGAACTTCTTTTGGGGCTCCTCAGAGAAAGGTAAGAAGATGCATTGGATCAAATGGTCATCCTTGTGCACCCCCCTTCAAGAAGGAGGTTTAGGCATCCGGACTTTTACCGACACCACCCAGGCGTTCATAATGAAGATGGGATGGCATCTTCTTCAGGGTAAATCATTATGGGCCAATTTCTTTTCAGCAAAATATCTAAAGAAGTTGATTGTAGCCCAAGGAGTTAATGGATCTACCAGCTCAGCCCCCTGGAGAAATCTTCAGTTCTCTGCAATTCGTCATTCTCCATTCATGCTGGTTGATTGGGGAAGGGAAGATAAATCTTTGGGATCAGAACTGGACAGGCAAAGGTTTTCTTGCTGGTGCCACAGTCAGGACCATCCCCACCCATCTCAGGGAAGCATCGGTCAAAGAATTTTTTGCTCATCCGCCCTCTCGAAACCTAACAGAAATCCAGTCGTTAATCTCCCTTGCTGCGATGCAGACAATCTCTGCTCTCCCAGTCGTCATAACAGAGAGACCGGATCGGTTCATCTGGGATCTATCTCCTGCAGGCAAGTTCACTATCAAATCGGCTTGGAATGGCATCAGACATCATCTGCCTTCTCTCTAGTGGACCAAATGGGCGTGGAACAAGACTATGCCCCCAAAATTGAGTATTTTCGCCTGGAAGGTCTTTCATGGTGCTGTCCCTGTGGATCAGGTTGTGCAGAACCGTGGTGTGGCACTGGCTTCTCGCTGCGAATGCTGTATTCAAGATCCAACTATCATCCACTCCCTGCCATCTACGTTATCCCAGCCCAAAAACGCCAACTACCAGTTTCCTTCTATCCAGCAGAGTGTCCATCAGCCCACGCATCGCCCCGAGGAAAGGAACCACTCCAATGGTCAGCAGCAGGGCAGCCTTAGCCCGACTGATCGCGTCCACTTGCAAACCATGAGACAGTGCAATCCTCAAATGCAGTCTGTTTCTAATCTTCATGCGGAGAACAGGGGACAACAAGAATTTCCTATTTTTGGAACAGCCAATGTGGAGACTTTGGACCACCTGTTCAGCAAGAGTGCAATTGCAACGCGTATTTGGAGCCATGTCAGCCATCTTCTCAATGTTGTAATCATCCCGAATCAGTCAATACGTCAGCGAATTCAGTTTTGGATGGCCAGAGCTAGTAAGAAATTCAGAATCTCTTATCTCATTGGCATCGCTCCTAGTATCATCATTTGGGAGATTTGGTTAAGCAGGAACCAGGCGCGATTTGAGGGGCATCCTATGTCGGCAGAAAATATCATCTTCAAGGTAACCCGGTGGTTGCATGAGCTGGGTTCATGCATCCAGGCCCCGGACAGGAACTCCATGTTTGACTCCATCTCTCTTCACTCCCTTAAGATCAATACAGTCCCCTCTCCCCCAGAAAGGAAATGCATTAGGGTAGTTTGGTCTAGGTCCCCTCTGGGCTGGATGAAGATGAACGTTGATGGATCATCTAGGGGCAACCCGGGTCCGAGTGGGGGAGGAGGAATTTTCCGGGACCACCTTGGCAACCTTATTTTCGCATTCCACAGATATTACAGTCATGCTTCAAACACCATCGCTGAGGCCCAAGCCATGGTAGATGGCATCATGATTTGCTCTCAAATGGGTCTTTCAAACATAGTGGTGGAATCTGACTCGATGACCATTATTAAAGCGGTACAAAACCATTCCTGCCACAGATTTTGGAACATTTGGTACATGCTGGGGAAAATTCAGCACCTTCGGCGGTCTCTTGATCTTCAATTCAGCCACACGTACCGGGAAGGGAATTCTGTTGCTGATGCGTTGGCCAGAATGGCCAGCAAAGGATGCCCAAACACTCTGATGACTCGAGCGCGGCCCTCCCGAGACTGGTGCATGGATCCTATCTCTTGGATAAAGCTGGAATGGGAAATATTAGGTTTGTGTAGCGGGGTTCCACCCGGGTAGCTGGGCGCTCTCTGGGTTCTTCGTCCTTTTCGAGGAATTCTTTCCTTTTCGGGAATCCTTTCCTTCTCGGGGAATTCTTATGTGCAGATAGTGGTATATGATAGGAGGGGTCCTCTCCTTTTTGTAAGGACCCTCCTGAATGGCTGTATATTTTCCCTTGGTAAATTAAAAAGAATTTCATGAAAAAAAAAAGTGTAAAATTCCAGTGTGAAGGTGTATGAAGCATCATGCTCTATCAGTGTATCAAAGTTTCTCTGATTACGAAGAGGCGGGGAAGCCGTTGAGGGCTGCCGATCAGATCGACCGGTTCCTTTCAACATCGCCCGGCCGCGACGCGACGCCATCCATCCACGTAAAAAGAGCTTTACCTACAAGACTCGCCCAAGCTGCTCGATCTTTCTATCTACGAAGTAATAATCCAATCCCTTCATCTAGATGGTCCCACTTCATATGGGACACAAAGTAATAATACAATGATAAAAGATAATCACCATAAAAAAAGTGTAGTTAACAACTGATTCTCTGGACCCTCACTTGTAACCAAATTTATACAAGTGAAAATAACTTGGAAGATTGAATATATATAGAGTCCCGGTCTCCTGCGCACCGTGCCACATGGAGCTTAAATACGAGCTCAACTCTGAGGTGTTAGATCTCCTTCATTGGCTGGGATTCAACAGCCGTGCGCGGGAGAGTCTCCGTATTTGATGACTCGCGGCAGTTTTTTCAGCGTCTCACGGGCCTCTCCTAAAGTGATGTCACTAAGTTCTGTGGGCCACACCATGATGTATGTTTTGTATTTGCATCGTCCATTCATTTGGAGAGATCATATTACGGTATGATCCAAAAATGATTCAAATCCAAAACTCGAGAGGACCCCAACACAAAAACAGTGGGGAGTGTGACGCCCACCATTAAAAAGTTCTAAAGGCCACGACAATTTCGTTCAAGCAAATATTTCTGTTTTCTTCTTTCATGTCTGCTTTAACACGGCTACGTGTGGGATCTCAAATAAACATCATAGTGGAACTTCAGAAGGTTTCAATGGTGGGCGTCACTCTCATCACTGTTTCTGTGGTGGGGTCCACCCCAGCCATGGATATGCCTCATTCTTTGGACCATGCCCTAAAATGATCTCTCCAATGTATGGACGGTGTTGATACAACACATACATCATGGTGGGCCCATAGAAGTTGGTAACGTGAATTCAGTAGCCAGCCGTCAGTATCCAATCCCCGTCCACGCGCACCCGGACGCGGATTACGTGCTACCCCAGCCCGGACGGTAGGTCTCTGTGGGGCCCACCATGATGTAAGTTTTTTATCCACACCATTCATCACTTTTGTCAGATCATTTTAAGATATGATCTTTAAAATAAAGCAGTTCCACGGCTGCAGTGGACCACAAACTGGGGATTGAACGTCCACCTTTAATAACTTCTTGAGAGCGGGAGAAGTTTCCGATCAAGCTGATATTTGTGTTTTCACTTCATCCACGTCTACATGACCTTAATAATAGGTTGGATGGTAAAAAAAAAAAATCACGGTGGCCCTTACAAAGGTTTCAACGGCGTGTGTAATTATCACTTCAGCTTCCTTTCATGTGGTCCACTGGACCTGTGGAACATGCCTCATTTTTAGGATAATATATTAAAATAATATGATAAAAGTGATGAACAACATGGATAAATACTTACATCATGGTGGCCACAAATCTCAACCTGGACGGATTACCGTTCACGCATGTCTAAAACCTCTCTCTTCCTCTCGCTCTTATAAATTTCTCTCGTTCTCTTGCCATTCTCTAACAATATACTTTCTCATTCTCTTGCCATTCTTTAGCAATCTACTTCTCTCTCTCTCCATCGCATCTTTGTGGGAACAACATCAATTTTATTCCAATCCACAGATTTATAAGAAGTTTCGCTTAAATACCGATTTTATTCAGAAGATTAATTGTGTAAATTAGGTTTGAACATAATTAATTGACCCATTCTTGTGCATAAAAATTAAGTACTTTTTGTCCTCTCTCAGCTCTCATTTTGAATATAATGAATCCTCTATGGAATAACATGGTTTAATGTTTTAAAGCAGTTCTTATTTATAAGGATTATCTACATATACGCGTATTCTTTTTCTTTTTTCATTTTTTTAACTAGGCTATTTCTGTGAAAGATGTTGACTGGTTTTATAGATTTTGTAGGAGAGTATTTCCCTAGAGCCTACAATTATACTATTTTCTGTTTGGGAGAATGAATCAATTGCTTTTCATGCCCTCGAAAATTACTATTCTGTACATGGCATTATTGATAGTGCTGAAATCTTGATGGTAAGAAGACTTTACTAAGATTTTTCTACTAGCCCACTAAAAATAATAATAAAAAAAAGAAAAGGAAAAAGAAAAGAAAAATACATTGTTCCTAATTTTTTCCCAACCAAAACTTGTTTCCCAGATTTGCAAACCATGCATATGGACTTTCCTTAGTCCATAGAGTGCTTTATAGGCCAATAATTAGCCTCCAGCTATTGTTGTAACTTCTCTGGATGACAACAAGAAAGAGAAATAATGAGCAACAATGCGTTCAGAGTCAAGTGTATTCCATAAACTTTCAAGCAACATGGATATATATGTTGGGGGCCTTGTACAAAATCTTAGGATCTAGCCTCCCGAAACAAACTAGAATTATGGAATAATAATGCAATGAACTAAATCAAAACATAAACCACACCACACTAGAGATTTTTACGTGGAAAACCCTCAAAGAGGTAAAAACCACGGGACCTCGTCCAGATCAACAATCCACTATAAAACAGAACGTTACAACTGATCACAAGCACACACTGCTTGGATCAAACCTTCTTCACTCACACAGGAGTGAATGAACAATAAGAGAATAATGAGAAAATAAAGGGATCTCACTGATCACGAGGACGTAAAAGCGCTGAGACGTGGACTGCGAAGTAGATCACCTCTACGAGCAGAATCTCCCATCGACTAGCTTCCTCTCTCTCTTTCTCTCTCTCTCTCTCACACCTTTGATAGCCCTAAGCCCTCTTAGAGTACCTTTAGGAAACCCTAGAAATCCTGGGAATACACCCCAATCCCGGATACACCACTTTATATAAGTATAGAAAGACGGTAGAATCTAAATAGGAAACAAAATCTATAAAATTTGCGTGTCCGCAATCGCATCTACGGAACTCTTCGATGC
>JAJHSJ010001884.1:0-61174 GCA_021015155.1 Magnolia officinalis | reverse complement strand
AAATTGAGAATAGTTTAAGGTTTAGGTTTAGGAAATCGGGTTCGGGTTCGGGATCGGCTTTAGGTTTGGGTTTTCAAGTTTAGGTTTAGGTTAAGGGTGAGGTCCTTGCAAATACAGATATAAAAATGGCCTGTCCAAATGGCCAGGCCCTTCCAATGCTTGTCCATAGGAAATGGACGGCTTCATCATGGTCATAACAGCGGTTCCCACCTTCCAGGGACCCCGCTCATCCGGATAGCTCCGACGCACATCCGGGTCTGCTCCATTAATTTCGAACAAATACATAAACACGGCCTGTCCAAATGGCCAGGCCCCTCCAATGCTGTCCATAGGAAATGAACAGCTTCATCATGGTCATAACAGCGGTTCCCACCTTCCAGGGACCCCCGCTCATCCGGATAGCTCGACGCACATCCGGGTCTGCTCCATTAATTTCGAGCAAATACATAAACACGGCCTGTCCTAATGGCCAGGCCCCTCCAATGCTGTCCATAGGAAATGGACAGCTTCATCATGGTCATAACAGCGGTTCCCACCTTCCAGGGACCCCTGCTCCACATCCGGATAGCTCCGACGCACATCCGGATCTACTTCATCAATTTCATGATAATATATAAACATGGGCCTGTCCAAATGGCCAGGCCACTTCTTCAATGAATCATATAGTATGAAGGAAAGAAGACTCACCATTATTTATAGCAAGGAGAGAAGTGTGAGTGCTTGGAATGTCGCCCTTTCTTTGAATAATGGATGCATATTCCACATTGCAATCTGAGAATGAGTAAATTTTTTAATTTTTCCGACAATGCAAATGGGCACAAATTTACATATAAAGATTTTAAAGATTGTAAAACATTCCAAGACATTAGTTGCACAAATAATGGATGAGACATACCAAGACTATAGGTGCCCAGAGCAAGATACTGCCTAAGGTCGTACCTAGCTGCATTGAAAGAGCAAAAAAATTATATGAATGAAAAAATAACAATTTCAAAGATAAAATAAATAGTTAAAAACTTTACCATTTCAATATGAACCTTGTAGTGGCAACATTGATCTGTGGGGCTAAAAATACATGAGCCTGCATATAAAAATCTCAAGTTAGTTGGGCCTTTGAGGTCCTCAAATGATAATAGAAGAAGACAGTAAACTAAAAATACATGAGCTTGCATACAACTCACCTTGATGCCCATTCTCCCTCCTCCTTTACCCGGGCTTGGGACGGCAATGCAAGGAGTTGCATTGGCGGAGTTAAAAAGGGGCTTAGCCTCCATTTGGTTTGTGACGACCAAATGGAGTCTAATATGTTTACATATAGAGTATAAAATTCATTCAAAATTACAAAAACGAAACCAAACAACATATAGTAATAAAAAAAAAAAAAAACAAGCGAAACATCAATATAAAGTAACTAAAAACCAAACCAAGTTGCTAAATAACTGTATTTTTATTTCCAGCTGCTTTAAATGGAAGCACGAAAATAAGTAACACCACATAGTACTGATTTTATTTCTTTTTTACTGAGCAGAAGTAACAATCTCTGTGAATGATGACTGCAGTAAATCTCTAGTGAAATCAATCCTCACCATTTCACTTTTACTGATCAAATGCCTCTCCCCAAAGCAGTCAAAAAAAACGCAGGTAAAGCACTTGTACTATTTGCAAAACAGTCCACAGAGGACCTGTACGGTGAGCCTTGAGCAAAGCAGGTTCTGGTAAAACTGGTGAAACACACATAGCCAATTGTTGCGCAGTCGCTTTGTTCAAAAAAAAAGTTCTAAACATGAGTTAAGTGACAATAAAGAATCATGCACCAGTTGTAAATTCAGACTACCACTATGAGAACTACGGATTTGCTTTTCAACACTAAACAGCTCCAAAACTTCTGCTTTGCTGCTAGAGACTGTGGATAAATATATGAACACAATCCCCATCATAATCCGCACCTAGGGGAGCACAAATAAGAGGAATGATCTTAACAGTATGGTCGTCATGCACATAGACAAAAAATGCTTGTAATGAATGTTTATGAGTACTAGGTGGCCTATTAATGAAAACAATGTCTCCGTTCATAATACGCCTATTTATGATTTGACCAACTTTCAAATATGTATGACCTTTTGAACCTTCCCTAATTGCATAAGTGGTTGAACCATCTCTGTATGTTACACATAATTTGTCATCCACTAGTTTCTGTAAATGATCCATGTTGTATGCCGTGACCTTCTCTTCAAATGTGATCTTTTGGGCAATTCTAATGGTAAACCAATTCTAAAGGTAGGCATGGTAGCTCAAATCATAACACAGAGACATGATACTTACTTTGCATGTATGAAGACAGGGGAAGCTAAAAACTCTTCGGCAGGCTCCTGCAAGATATCTTCACATTAATGGGCATCATAATTTATTTTTTGTTCATGCACAAATACTATTTCGCTTCGTCAAAAAGCATGTTACTGACAAATGGACAAATGACATTTAATAAAAGAATCCCAAGAGGAAGGCATACCGTCAGGCTAATTCGACTAGTCATTCGATTGGGTCGACGGGTCAATTCCACCGAAATTACCAGAAAATCCAGAATTTTGCCATATGCCACATTCAATGAAGGAAGATCAAAGATTGATGGCTAGGATCTTCCAAATCTAGAGAGTTGGGGGGGGGTAGTCCTTCCATGACAGGGGCTTCTAGATGAATTGCTTAGATAAACCACCATGGATCCCACATGTACAAACTCGATGTGCAACAGGGAAGCTCTCTATTTGTCACAAAGAGGGAGTTTATCTCTACAAATATGCAACTTCCAAAAATATTCTGCACTTGCTTTAGAGGGTGTTTGGTTGCACCAAATTTCATGAAATATCATGAAATTTTGCACCCAATTAGCCTGATTAATCATTATAGAGAGCTTCCCTTCTTGGAGAGAGAGAGTTCTCAAGCTTCCCTTCTTGGAGAAGATGCACCCAATGGCTGAAACAACAAACATAGAATCTGATCAACATTTGTATGTCTTTATGGTGGGATTGCCCAACTCAAAGTTTAGAAATTTCAGCACATCAGTTTTTATCTTCATGACCTACACATTGAATCATTCAAACACTCCAAGAAGAGATTCAAAACCAAAAGGCAAATATCACCTCTTCTTTGGTGTAGGTTTTTTTAGTAGGAAAATCAAAACTCACGACTTAAAAATAACATTCTGCAGTACCAAAATCCAGCCCACACAAGTTACGACGTTCATTGTTCCTCTTCAAAATTCCAACATTCATGCCATCAATGTTCCAAGAATATCATTGAAGGGAATCTCATCAATGACAGCTATGCAAGTTACTGTTGATGGAGGAAGAATATCCCAAAGTGTCAGTGGATGAGCTAAATCCAGCTACAATCAGATAGTAATTATCGTTTCAAGAAACTATCTTTATCTAAGGAAGCAGAGGCATGAAAAGTTATATATAAACAGTAACAGTTAGAACTGAGCTGAATTCCATTGCCAATGCCACATAGAACTATTTGCCAACATGCTAACTATTATAAAAGAATGCAAAGAAGAATGTACAAAGTGAAAATTGTAAAAAACAGTAGGGAACAGAAAAATGAGAAATCTTGATATGGAAGCAAGATATTCAAACACACCCTGGAACCTACATTTCATGAATAGTTTCTAACATCTTACATCAGAAAGTCATTCAGGCTGCATTTGGCTCATGAGCATTTTACAGGCATAGAAAAACAAATTTATGACTTTGGAATTTCTACTCTTAGGCTCTTAGTAGGTTTATGTAAATTGTGAAATATGAAGAAAATCTCTCTTGTGGCAACCAAATGTACTCTAAAACTAATAACCAGTCCGTAATAAACTGCAATTCAATCATTTAAAACAAGGTTTCCTGAAATGTGGCAACCGATATCCACAACTTCACATGTATCTCAATTATTGCAGCTCAGACATTTCAATCAGACTTTGGTTCCATCCTTAAAAAAGACTACATATAGTGGTGGCAACAATGAAATGGGCAATCTTCTACAATCCTCGCTACTTCCTAAATGTTCATATTGACAATAAAGACTTGCCATAATAAATAGAGTTAGAACTATTTACAAGTCACAAATTCTCAACTCATGTCAGAAAATTACCAAAACTAGAATATTTCTGCCTTTTAACTACAGCACAAAGTGCATAATCCCACAGACATTGAATAGAAATGATAGAAAACAGAGATAGCCTGGAACTTTTTGAAGTGTCAAAGTCAATGATCACCCTTCAAATTGATGAAGGCGTTAATTAGATTGGTCCGTCAACATACTCGAAAATTAGAAGTTGGGACTATTGAAGAAAGCTTCCTTAACTATTCTTTTCTCTTAACTTGTCCCACGAAAGAAGATACAATTACATATAGAAAAATCAGCAGCCAAATCTCTCTTTCTTACCTCAAGGTGGTAGTCCAACTTCTGTGGGCCCCACCATGATGTACGTATTATATCCACACTGTCCATCCATTTGGAGAGATCATTTTAGAGCATGATCCAAAGAATGAGTCAGATCCAAACCTTGAGTGGACCCCACCAGAAAAAACAGTGGGGAGAGTGACGCCACCGTTAAAAACTTCTAAGGGCCACAAAAGCTTTCGATCAAGCTGATATTTGTGTTTTCCTTCTTTCATGTCTGCGTTAACACATAAACACTTTTAATCATCCAATAAATGTTCACTATTTTGATAGTCAGACAATCAGATAGTGTAATTTTTGGTTCATGATATATCTAACTGAGAACCATTATTTGAACAGTTTAATTTGACTTGTATGGCTTGCATGCAATTTATGTAATTTGTAAGTGCCTGCATATCATCCAAAGTTGGAGACACTCAATGTGGATGCTAAGGGCCTCTTTAATGCATGGGAATCTATGGATTAAAAAGAAGGAAAATTGTAATCATTAATGTTTCCCCTAGTTAGACTACCAAACAAACATGCATAAAATTACCTGAAAGTGATTGTGCAGAAAAAGAAAAAGAGATGAGGAAAAAAAAAAAAAAGGAAGAACAAAGTTGTTGCTAGTTGAGTGTGTAGCATGGATATGTTAGGAAGACCACTTGTAGAATTGTTTTTTTTTTTTTTTTTTTTTGTTCTGCAAGTTGTTGCTAGTTGAGTGTGTAGCCATACATGAACCAAAGGGGAAATCCTCAACAGTATACAGAAAAAAAAAAAAAGGAAGAACCAAGTGACAACAGTATCCTCGGGCATATAAGAAAGGATGAGAAACAACAAACTAGAGGATTGAAACACTCTCAATGGGGTAAGTTTTAACTTACACAACAATAATTACAGGATTTACACTTCTGCAACAAACGAGAAGAGGCAACTGTTGTAGCAAAGAGGTGATGGGAAATCAAATTGTCAAATAACATTAAATTCTAGTTAAATAGTGCATTCTAATTCAGTTTAGCATGGTATACCATGGCATGAATTGTTACCAGCATGGTATACCATCTAAAAAGTTCAGTCGAATACTTACCTTGAGCCTCATGACAAATCTACAGCTAGTTTAGCAAAATGCTCCTTGTCCTGGGAAAGTATTTTTGAACTTAAAGTGGTCATAGCTATCTTCATCAAGTCTGATTTAAACTTCTCTGCATTACAACAATGGCAGTGTGCATTAGAGACATACCAGTCTGCACCATTTTTCAAGAGTGACCCACCCAAGGAGCTGCCCAGATAATAGACTGCAGTGCCACCTCCAATTTGACTGCAATGTAATACTATAGCAAATGGAAGTAAAAAAAGGAAAAAAAGAAAAAAAAGAAAAGAAAGAAAGATTGGCCATCATCATCATCATGGTCTCATCCCAGCTATGCTAGAGTGGTACTGTTATGTGGCACCCACTTGATGTATGAAGGCCATCAACCCTATCTATCAGATGCATCACCACACATTACCTAAATCCACCTGATGCAACAGTCAAGTGGGCCACAACACAAGCGAACAATGTGAGAAGGGATGCCTACCCTTGATTTAAATAGGGCCACACCAAAAATATGAAACGGCTTGTTTTAAACGAAGTTGCAGCAACACCTACCAATAATAATAATAATAATTCCAAGTTACACATCAAACAAAGTTGGAAGGAGATACCAGCAATAAAAAAGAAAGTCCTAGTTTGTAGAAAGAGCATATCAAACAAAGTTCAAGGAGATCCCAGTAGTTGCTGTGATCTGACAGAAACATTTTCTATTGCAAATAACTCCATGAAGAAGAAGAAGAAGAAGAATGCAACTTCTTCGTCATGAAAGAACATATGAACAGAAAATCTGGAACACAACTCACAGATGAACTACTTCTGGTCTCCATTCACTTAAGAAAGAAGGAACAGATGAATAGAAAAACTGGTTTTGGATATAAACGTGTGAAGCTATTGCCCCACCATATCAAAGGACAACAAATGAAAAAGGTTGTTTTGCAGAGAGCGCAATAATCTACACCAAAAAAAGTATTTCAAGGAGTTATTTAAAACCAATGTCATGTCCCATTGATATAAGTTACCTGAAACTGAAAAGCTAACCCCCAGGAAATGCACCAAGTTGGTCGATGTTGTTAACAAATTAAAATCATGTCTACAAGTTGATGGCATCCAAATTTATGTTAGAATTCATAATCTTTGCATGGCAAGTGTAATTGCACATCTTGAAAGGAATTATGAAAGGGATGCCATGACATGAGTATAAAAAAAAAAATAAAAAAATAAAAAAAAACAACCTTCTTGTATAGAAAACTGAGTCTTGCCTTTCTAAAGATCAGTTGATGGGATAAGAATGAAGCCTATGTCTTGCCTTTCAAATGAAGGGCACTACCATGCAGTAGAGGGGAGGCTGACAGGATAACAATGAGGCCTATCTATCATGGTTTCCAAGCAAAGTGCGAAAGCAGCTCACCTTTCTGAACTGCATTTGAGTTCTCCTCTTCTTGAAGTTTCCGCCGATAATCTTGTTCGAATCTGTCCAAGGCATGCAACTCATGGTACAATTCCTGTGAACAAAGGAGGTTTAATCATTTCCCTTCTTGATGCATCACAAACATATAGCAATAGTCCAGTAAGCTTGCATGAGTCAATCATCAAAGAAAGATGGAAAAAAATTGTTGATCATGTATCTATGCAAGGCATGATTATTATTAAATTTCTTAAACTAATGTGGTAGCTATAAAGTATCAAGCAAGATGAAAAATACTAACAGCACAAGGGCCTTCATTGGCACTGCTGAATTCTTGAGTCCCAATGGATGACTGAAAAACAGATTAGGCATAGAAATATTGGCCTCAAGCAAGTCTCTTCCACATCAACATAATCAGCTTGACTTCTTGCAGCAATTTCATGTCTGTCCACCTGATGAGCAGACCAGCCTGATCTCCGGACCATGGAATCTACATGATGGAACCATGTGATGGATGGCTTGAATCTCATGCTCATATCCTATGCTGGCACATTTGTTGGCATGTACATGAACTACCTTATACATGCATGTGGCTTAGCAAAATCCCTACTTAAGATATCTCCTGGGCATGTCAACAAACCTGGCTTTAGAAAGCCAGCATGTTCAACAATGACATCGCTTCAAACAATATGCAGTTAAAGCCTTTATGCATTGATCAGTAAACATGATTATAAATCGAAAAGCATAATGTTTCCCAGTTCACCAATGGATCAATACTCACAGCTGTATACTAAACAAAAGTCATCAAATGTTGCATCATCACTGCTTCAGCCTCCTCTTTCGACTGCCTCTGAGGAACAAGTTCATATCCCAGTCTGGAAAATCAATAAAGGAATGGCAAAACAAAAACATGAAGACACGAATGAAATGCAGCAGACTGTAAAAGCTAAAGCAGATAGAAATCACTCCAATTACTTGTCAAAATAGTGTTCTAAGTGGTGCCATTGAGGATCTTTACAACGGTTTCCAAAGCGAACCACTTCTGTCAAAAATACTTTCAACTCTTCCCTGTAGAATTGTATGATAAATCAAAAGGAACATCTCCCCTTTAAGAAGTATGTAAAATCTAGTCATATGGCAAGCATAACCATGTGGAATAAGATCTTCCATAATTCAATGGAAAAGATATTATCAAAACAGAGTTTTACTAAGCCCACTCGCACCTCTACATGTGACCACATCTGCTGAACCGGAAAGCGTGTAGGACATCCAAGCCACGCATCAGATGGGTAACACCATGTAGATGACCTGGAGAAATATTCAGGATGGTCAATTAGGCAGGGGGAATGTGCATGTGAAATGTGGAACATTGGAAAATTCTTTTTGAATTGCCCATTGTGTCCATACATGTTTGCCCCACCTGCTGAGTCAATTGCCCTGATTTTTTTTACCAAATCATCAACACAGAAGAGCCTGCCTGATGCATGGATCACATGTCCTACATACATGCATGGATCAAATGTCCTACATACATTTCAAGACTGATGCATTTGACACATTTTGCATCATACTCTTTGCAGTGTTCCATTTAACATAATATTGCATATCTCCAATAAGAAATACAACTGTACATTTTTAAGAATACAAGCTGCTTCGTAAATCCGAGTAGCCTACTTTTCAGTTGCACAAGCACAAAAGCCAAAAGAACGGGTAATATCGCAATCACCTATTGGTAAAAAGAAGAAAAAAAAAAGTGGGTCATCTTGAACAAAGGAGTTTACAATTCACAGTATTTGATCTGATTCATCTTCAAGTAAAACTTGAAAAGTCAACATAAAAAAAACACACCACCAAATGTATGAGAACTTATAATTCCTTAATGACAACAACTAGACTAGAAGATTGAGAGCATACCTTTTTCTTAAATAAATTTTTTTTTTTTTTTTAAATGGCATTAGCCATGGATTCCATTGAGCAAACGAGAATTACAAACTTTCGGGTGGGCTCAACAGAAAAAGATTTGCAGCCTCACCTATCATGTGACAGCATCTGGACAAAAAACTGTACAGGGGAGGACTAAAACAAAAGGAACACTAGGATCTCGACCCCCGACGTCTGATGGCGCCAATCCCTACCTTATCCAAGAGAAGGGCTCCCCTAACTGTCCTCGGAGTTGGGAACACATCAGGTACTTCTAAGAAAATAAGCCAATGCAAGATGGCATGCAAATATGTTGATCACAGATATCAGGTTCCAGTTGTCAAAAGCATGATGCCACTCATCCATATCAACATCTTATTTCAGCTACACTCATCCAATGAACATGTGGTTATATAATTGCATAATATTTTGTCTCATAAGACATGGCTGATCTTATAGCTATCTTATAACATAATGCAATTTCATGATATTTGGTGCAGCCAAAAGTACCCTAAAAGTAAGAAAGCAGAGTTTTTGAGGGCACTGGGCATGTACCTCATCCACCTGTCCATACTCAAATTGAATTATAGAATTGCTGCAGAGGTTTCTCACTGTCCCATCATAACAGATAACGACATCTCTAAGTGTGGCCATTAGATTTTTAAACAAAGTTCCTGGTTCAGTAAGTCCTCTGGAAGAATGGATCAACACTTCCCTGGATGATATGGAATGGACCAACTCTTCATTGGGGGTCAGACCTTGAAAAAAGGATAGCTGAACCATTTTTAGAATCTATCAAATTACCCAAAGCAGATAACTTTAGATGGGGACCATTGGTAGCATGCCTTGGCCCAGGCATCTAATTTCTTGTCTCATTAGGTGTTCTGCACATGTAAGTTGAATAGATAGCATTTTTACTCATACATTAGGGTGCAAATGGGTCGGGTTAAGTAGGACGTCTGGGTCTAAAATTTGGATCCATAGAGCAGGTCTGGGTCAAAAAGTTTGACCTGCATTATTAAATGGGTAAGGTGTGGAGCCTATTTAGTTTTGTTTCTATGCCTTTTCTATTGTTAATATTGGTTCAAGATATGATGGGTTCTTACTTTTGGTATCAAATGTCCTCTTGTCATTATAAAAATTAATTAATATAAAAGATTTAGAGTAGGGGCGTCAACCCTAATTTGGGTCCCTCTCTTCTCCGAACCTTCTCCTCTTATCTTCTTTCTCTTTCTTCTTTCTTTCTTTCTTCCTTTTCTATGCTTTATTTTCCCATAGCATCCTTGTTTATGATTTAAACCTCTTTGTTCCCTCTATTCTCTCATTCTGAATAAATAAACGTGTTGGAGTTTTTGGACTTGGAACCAACCTAGACCCAACCCGAAATGTAATGGGTTGCCTATGGCACCCAAGTTCTGATATGATTATTACATGGTCGGGTCTGGGACCCCTTAACCCAACCCATTTGCCCCCATAGATAGAGTGGCCAGCAAGATGCATGAACCAGCTTGATTTTTAGCCAGGTCATATTCAAGGTAGGAGACCCTCATGAAAAAATTCCCTAATCTTGCACACCTGTGCTACGTTCACGTTCAGTTAACCACTTCAGCACTTTACATTCACGTTCTGTTGAATACATAGCATCTATTATCTTTTCCTAACTATCATTTCTGTTCATCCACATTGGCCCTTATGATGCACGGGGCAACTTGATTTTTACCAAGGGCATGTTCAAGGTCGGGCACTCTTGATGAATGTCCCTGATCTTGCACACTTATGCTATTTTCTCAATTTGAAAACCACTTCAACACTTTTTAAATATTGAATATGAAAAAAAAAAAAAAAAACATAATATTGTAACTTCTGGTGCACATTGATTAACTAGTCATGGTTAACAACCTTGAAAAGTGTCATAGCAGGTATTAATCTAATCGAAAATCAAATTCATATATCATAAGAAGAAATAAAGAGGGCGTTTGGATGCTCTATTGAATCAAATTGCAAGAATTACTAGTTCTGTGAAGTGGAAATGACCAAATTCCATCACCTTCCTCTATATTCATATTGAGGTAGTGGCCTACAAATTGCAATTAGTTACTTTCAAGTTGAAATTGAAAACAATGTAAATGCGATTTGACTACTTCCTCATTCTGAATATTGAGGTGACTACAATTTGGTCATTTCTTCTCTACTAAACTAATTGCAATTCAATTCAACAGGACATCCAATGCACCCTTAATGCATATAATGAATTGTTTGATCACTAGAGAAATGAAGATGAAAATGGAAAACTTTGTGCTTCTTTTGGACATACAGTTGCAAGCCTTGTGTAATCCAAGAGGGAATGCTTCCTGATAATTGATTGTATGATAAATCTCTGTGCCGACACAACATAACATATAAGAAAATGAATTAACATACATTTAATGCAAGTTAGCAACAGAGCCAGAACCAACCAAATATGTTAGATATAAGATTATCCTTTCATTAGATACCAAACGGCGTTCTAATTAAAGAACAAAAAGTTCCATTTACTTTTGTAGAAGAGGAACATCAAGATAGACATAATGAATCAATTGAATATTCACAACTCAATCTTTTATGCCGAGCTATAAAAGAAAAGAAACAAAAATATAAAAGCAATCCTGGACAATATCTAAGGATGCCTTTGGTTGTACAATTGAATTGAATTGCAGTAATCAGCCCAATAGAAAGGAAAAGGCCACATTGTAGTTGTAGTGTTATGTATCTTAGGAAGTGACCCTCAAATTGCAAATGAAGTCCATCTAACTCGAAAGAAACTTAATTGCAATTTGGAGCTGATTCTCTCAATATGAACACCATAGATGGTAATTGTAGTTTGACTAGTTCCACTTTATTGAACTAGGTATTGCAATCCAATTCAATAACACATCCAAAGGCGGCAAAGTGAGTAAATTGCAATTTTGGTTACAATTCATTATAATTAAGTCAGATGAACTTGCATGGTCTTGAGGGATGAGCTTTTCATAGAAGGAAGGCTACCAGATAGGTTATTGTTTCCAAGAAACCTGCAGAAAGAGAAACCCAAAAAATAAAAGAAAATGCAACATCAAATTAATAACACTTAAAAGATGTTATATTTCATAATATGAGAATGAGAAACAAGGAAAAGTGAAGAGAGAATTACTAGGATCAGCACTAAAACAGCTTAAGCATAGAAGGAGTTTGACTCTTACAAGTTTAAAAGCGAACTCATATTGAACAGTGAACTTGGAATTTCACACCAGTTAAATTGTTAAAGCTCAAATCCCTAAAAACAATTAAAATAAAACATTAACCAAATGTAGTTGAACTTCATTTTTAGGGCAGTGGCCTAATCCATGGCCTAGGCCTATGCTCAGGCCCAAAGAATAAATAGGCTGGCTCAGACCCATGTATTACAATTTTTTCTGTTGATGCCCAGCATCAGCCAATACCCTGGAGGTGGGCTGCGCTGCCGCTGGCATGACCCAACTAAGGTCATCAATGGGTTGGGGTAGCCCACGGGCACAGGTTTTTAAGCAATGTTTGGGCACGCTTTCTATGCCCATAT
Source organism: Magnolia officinalis (assembly GCA_021015155.1). NCBI lineage: Eukaryota > Viridiplantae > Streptophyta > Magnoliopsida > Magnoliales > Magnoliaceae > Magnolia > Magnolia officinalis. The sequence continues at coordinate 48,754 of JAJHSJ010001884.1, read as the reverse complement.
GGACTTAGGTATGAAAGCCTAACAATTTTGGGCTGAGCTTGGACTATTCCGTCCTGGGCCTACACACACATACATGTATATCAAGTCCAACCGGTTGGATGATACAATCACTTTGTAAGCGGTGAAAAATTGTTCTTCTTAGTGGTGATAAATGATATGTAACAAATAAATTAATGGAAGGGAAAAGGTCCACAGCTCAGGTAAGCTCTACCATGGTGTTTATGTGAAATTTACCCCGTACACCAAGTGCATCACCCTTTTTTTTTTTTTTTTTTTTTTTTTTTTTTTTTTTTTTTTTGAACATGATCCAGGCTTGTGCTAGCCTAGTGAAATTTGGGTTGAGACTAGGTAAGCATAAACCCCAGCCCAGTCTAGCTCATTGACAACCCTAGGCCCAATCCCTGCACCAACATAAGAGATTGTGATGTGAACAACTTACAGATATTGTAACGATCGGTACTCTCCAATGTTGAATGGAATTGTGCCTGATATCTTACTGTTTCTCAAGATTCTCCAAAAAGGAAACATTTTGATTATATCACAATGACAAGAACAACAATGATAAATTAGAAAATTAGCATTAATACATAGATACAGGTACCATGATTACTTACAAAGTGGTTAAGCTCCTCATGCTCTCGATAAATGCCAAAGATGAGATTCCGCTCGTTATTTCACCAATTCGCCTGTGCAATCATTGGATAATCAATTAAACAATTGCAATGATAATTGAAAAATAAACAAAAATACTTACAAATCAGTTAGGGATGCTAAATTGGAAAGACTGGAAGGTATCGGACCTTGGAAAGCATTCCCATGCAAATACCTACATAAGCATTCGCTAGTTAAAATTGTCAAGCGAACAATCAATCAATGTTACCAAGGAAAACTTAATGGGCCAGTCATGAGCCTCATATATAGGTGAAATGGTCCATTTGGGTCGAAATGACAACATGTACGGGCAACAGTGAAGTTGATGGAAGTCAGCGTGGCCACGTTTGCAACGTTGATTCAAAAGGGGATAACTGGATATCCTGCAAGTGCCTCAACAATAGATAGCCAAGGCAACTCAGCGAGGTGACATTGCATTGCTGGAATTTCAGGATAACAACAAAATTAATTCAAAATTAACTACTAGCAATTTAGAGATTACACCCATTTATAGAGCTTAAAAATAAAGATTTCTCTCCTAACGTGGAGAATTCTATACCGGTCCCTCCCTATTGATGTTCTCACCCAGCAGAAGGGGGTTCACATGGCTTCCAAATGTTCATGTTGTCATCATGAACACTCCTCTGGCCCTAGAGTTGAATCCCTTGACCACCTCTTCCTGGAAGGTACGCTCGCCTCGTGCATTTGGCGCCAAGCTGTAGCTATGTTCGGGCTTCAAATTTTTTGTCACTCTTCCATCCAAGATCGCCATCATTGGTGGTGGTTTAGGCCCCTGCCTTGGTCCATCAACCGCAAATGTTTTCGGCTGGCCCCGGTTTTCATATTGTGGGAAATTTGGAAAGCGAGAAATGAGGCAAGATTTGACAATAAACGGATCTCTGCTTCTGTGATGCTATCAAGGGTTAAATGGTGGCTTTCTATGCTCTTCCCGACCTTATCTTCGGGTTTGCATCCTTCTCCTTAGACTAGGATTGCGGCAGCCATCCCTTCCAGCTCCCGCGACGCTGCTCGTACAGCTTCGGTTGTCAAGTGGAAGAGACCGGTGGAGGGATTTCTTAAGCTAAATGTTGATGGATCGCCTTTTCCAACCCCGGTCCTGCTGGTGCTGGGGGTATTCTTCGTGACCACCATGGTAATGTCATTCTCGCGTTCGATAACGGCTATGGCAATGCCTCTAACAATCTGGCTGAAGTGAGGGTTATCCACGATGGCATTCTCCTTTGTTTAAGCAGGGGCCTTCACAATATCATTGTGGAGTCGGACTCGGCCTGGGTTGTGCGCTGTCTCCAAATGTAATGCACCCCCTCCTGGAAGTGGACTTATTGGCTGTCCAGAATTTTTTCACTATTGAGCAGAGGTTCTTTCCATCTATCCCACGTTTTTCGGGAAGCTAATGGTCCTGCTGATAGTTTGGCGAAGCTCGGCAGCAAGACACAGTCCAACATCATCTTTGATTCCATGACCTCCTTGCCCCGGATCGCTAGAGGCCTTTCTCTTCTTGACAAGGCGGGCCTTGGCTCGATCAGAGAGCATGCTGCTCCTCCTCAGCGCTAGGCTTGCCTTCCCTTCTGGTTTCGGTTTCCTGTTGGTCGTCGGTGGTTTTCTGGTTATTTGCCTGCTTGTTTAGTTGGGTTCTTGGGTTCTTGGGTTTTCTTTCTTTTTGTATAGCAAAGGATAGGCGGGGCAGATCCTTTTTCTCTGTCTCCCGCCCGAAATCTCTGGGCTGTTTCTAGGCTGTAATTTTCGCCCTTCCTAGTTAATGCAATCTCTTTTTCCTTTAAAAAAAAAAAAAAAAAAGAGCTTAAAAATAAAGATAAGAATCCTAATACCTCTTTCCATCCTAATGAGATAAGAATTTATTACTTTGGAAAAACTAATTAAGATTACTACAAGGGACTTCGAGTAGGACTCCAATCGTTGGTGATCCAGAGTGGGTCGCACCAGAGAGGACTGATATGAATTGCAGGCGGCTGCATCAATCAGCCTACTTGTTGCATGGTTCTAAATATCATCCAATATCAAGTCAACTCCAGCTTAGTATTAGTGGAGAACAATACAAGTCACTGGGAGAATCACTCTCAGAAACCAAACTGAGTTGGAACGAGTCAGGGTGAGTTATACCAGTTTCAATCTCTAGATGAGTTCCAATCCAAAACCAATTTTACAATCATGGTTGGCAGCCCCAGCCTGAATTTTAGAATTGATAAGTAAACTAGCCAAGCCCAGACCCATGTTCGACAACTATCGAGGCCTGGCACAAGCCACGGTCCAGGGCCAGGCCGAACTTTCAGGCTAATATATAACCGGTTTGTTGACAACCCTAACCCATAAATAAGAAAAGATTCAATTGAGCAAGGAAAGAGAAAATCTCATTATATTAGCTTACAAAAATTTTAGCTTGCTCCAATTCCCTATGAAGTCAGGTATGGTGCCCGTGTGCTCATTATCAAAGACCCACCTGAGATCACAACATGCTTTACAATGTAAAATAACATTCAGGTTGATGATATTTTCATTGCTTGGAAGCAAATCAGAGAGAGAGAGAGAGAGAGACTACTTACAGTGTCTCCAAGTTTATTAGATTGGCAATTAATGGTGGTCGGCGGCGCTGGAATAGGAAGAAGAAGAGGGGCAGGGGTTTCGGCGCTGTTGGCCATTGCTGCCGGCAGCGGCATAATCTGATCTGGATTCGTGGGTTTTGGCTGCCATCGAGGGTGAGGGAGAGGGCGAGGGCACTGAATGCAGGAACGAGGGACCTCGAGAGAGGGAGAGGGAGAGGGCGAGGGCGAGGGACCTCGAGAGAGGGAGAGGGAGAGGGAGAGGGTGCTGACGGCAGGAACGGAGAGATGGAGAGGGGATTGGGGAACGGAGAGAGAGAGGGAGGAAGATGAGAGAACGTATTGAGGAAAGGAGTGGAGGGAGAGAGAAATGGGGAAAATTCGGGGGGCGAGAGGGAGAGAAATGGGGGAAATTCGGGCGCGCTCTTTTTGAGCGCGTGCCCGATTTTGGGCGTAGAGCCCTGGACGGTTCTCTCAAAGGCTCTATGGGGCCCATCATGATGTAGTTGCTTAATCCATTCCGTCCATTAATTTTACTAAATTATTTTAGTTCATAATCCCAAAAACAAAATATATTGAAGGCCCAAGTGGACCACACCATAGGAAGCACATGTGATTTAATATCCATGTTTCATACCGTGTGGTCCACTTTATCCTTTGATCTAGTTGATTTTTGGTTTCTTACCCTATAATAATATTTCAAAATAAATGGACGGCTTAGATAGAAACACATATATTGTTTTAGGCCTTATAGAGCCCCTTACACCACCGTTAAGTATTAATGGTGTAGTACATTTTTAGCTACGGATTAAATCCGTAGCAAATATAGGTACGGTTTAAATCCGTAGCAAAAACCTAACGTGGTCTGTATCCTTTGCCCCTTTTTTTGGTAGTGATAATGAATTTATGGTCTTCAAATTGGTCTGGCCTCGGCCCATTGATTAACAGAGCTCCTGTAGGTGTGTCGTCTTCTCTGTTTAACCTCAAGGTGCAGGACTTTTTGGGAAGCATGGGACCGCTGGTCCCTTCTGCGGTCTTCACTCACCTCTCCTAGCCGGATATAAATGCCATTTTCCATGGGGGTTTCTGCCTTTCAGCGAATCAGGATTACCCTTTCTGGTCTCTCACTCAGAATGGGGAATTCTCGGTTTCCATGGCCTGGGATCTCAGCCGTGATCGTCGCTCTCGCACCAGTTGGGGCAGGCAGATCTTGAATATCAAAATCCCTCCCAAAATCTCAACGCTTGTGCGGCATATCATCAGGGGAGCGGTGCCTGTGGATGAGGCCGTCAAAACTCGCGGGATCCATTTAGCGTCCCGATGCAGCTGCTGCGTTGAGGAGCAAAACTGCAGACCGTCTGTCGAAACAATTGATCATACCTTCCTGCATAGCGCCCGATCAGCTGAAGTTTGGCACCATTTCGCCAGGATTTATGATATCCTTTTATCAAATTCTGACTCAGTATTGGAGTGCCTCACTCACTGGTGGAACTCCCGTTCGGATCAAGCGCCTTCTGCTCCCTTCCGCATCCTCATTCCATGTTTTATTCTCTGGGAACTCTGGAGGGCGAGGAAAGCTTCCAAGTTCGACAACAATAAGCTGAGATCAGCTACTGTTATTGCGCGCATTGCTGCTTGGCTAAGCTGGATTGTTAAGAGGTGGAATATCGCCTCTAGCGGTGACAGATATAGCAGAGCTTTGCTCTCTATGGGTATTGTTGAGGTCAAAATCTGGTCAGCCCTCTTCTCCTCTGCATGTATTCCGAATAGGTGACGGACCTGGTTCCCTACACGCAAACCGTGAGCAATGGAGACCCTGGCTAAGCCGGGGGACCCTCTGATGCCTAAGTTAGGACACTGGAATATCGGTCTAAGTTGGGGAGGAAAGGGAGAGTGCCAGATGTTGCATACCTGTTGTCATGGAATGATGTGATATTTATACCTCTTCATTGCTTGATCCGCATTCGATAATCTTGGCACGATCAGTGGGATTTGCGGATCATGGAGATATTGCTCAGAATCCGAAGATCATGTGTTACGGCGTGCGTATCTACGGGCGAGATAATAGGACATATCCATATATGGCAGTTTCCCCACTTAGCGCGTGGAACCTTTATCCTTGGAGGTGCCTCGGCTCGGCCAGACTGAGGACGACGGCATCGCTCCGAGCTGATGATTGGCTGTGCCAACCCAAGCCGAACCTTGATCTGTCCGTACGTAATGCAACTAGCCATTCTCGGTATTATGATGGATGTTCGCTTCGAGTTGATCGTACAACTCGAATGTTTTCCCTTCCGACTGCCCTTGGAAAGAAGGTGGTCAAGAACGGGAGCTTCGCCCATCTTAACCCACCTTCCTAGTATTATGCCGAGGCTCGGACCCTCCGCCCGGACTAGCGGATCGTCGATCCCTCCGATTGTAGTCGGCTCGGATCTTCCTATAACAGAAGCCCCCTACTCTCTGAGGTCAGTCATGAGCTTGGAGAGTAATTAATTGGAAGATCAGTCGCCTCGGCTCTTTGGTGCGTTTATGGTTCTCGTGTGAAACATCACGTCCTCGGGATTTAGCGACTTCGGGCTAACCGTGAGCGAACACGTGGCGACGGTTGGGATCCCAAATCGTCACCAACCTGTGAATGATCGCCACGTGCACTCGGGGCGTCGTGTCGAGCACTCTTTTCTGCCCTCGGGCGTCGTGTTGATTATCCCATGCGTAACAACCGAGGCGGATGGCGTTACTTTTGACAGATCTTGGACCAATAATACGATGCCACGTCGGACTCAGAGTCGGCCTACAATGATTCCGACGCAGCCATTATTGCAGGCAATTTAATGAGGAGTTCCCTTAGTCTATAAAAGGCCCGTCCGGGGTCTTCATTCAGCTTCTACCGTTTGCATTTGAACTGTTTATCGGAGGAGGCAATTTCTGGCGAAGGCGATTTCCGGCAGAAGCGATTTCTGACACAGTTTTTACCCTCGCTGAAGCGATCTCCAGTGATTGTCTGGTGAGTTCGATTCTCAGTACTACTGTTTCGAGATGTCTTCCGATATGGAAACGGCTAGGGGCTACAATGATGACTCTGAGTTGGGGAGTTCCGATGATGGAAGAGAGACCTCTGAAGGTCCTTTCGAAGTTGTACCTTTATATCCTCGGCCCCAGAAGCAGACGGTGGCGAGAGCTCGGACTCGCCAGGCCAGCAAGAAGGCCAGTAAGAAAGGGACAACACGGGCCCCCAGAGCTGCAGTCGCTGATGTCCTAGAGATGCCCCCTGGTGGACGGGCGTCGAAATTGGTTCCAGGGGGCTCCGTAATAACAGAGTCTCAGATGGAATGGATCCGTACGGAGTTTGACATACCACGCTCCCTGTGATTTTTGCACTAATTTATTACAAGTACAGCTAGTTTGGATGGCATATAAGCTAGAGTTAAAAACATAACCATCAAATCAACCCCATAAGAAAATTATCTGGCATGGTGTTATAACGAGAATGGCCATTTGAAAACAGGGTTACAGGGATGTTGTCTCCACTATATGCCAACTCAAGGAAAAACCATGATCATTTTAACGTGTCATCATAAGAAAAATGTTAATGATGATACATCAATTAAACTCAATTCTTTATTTTTAATTTTTTTTTGGTTTTTTCACTTTATCTAAGTGAAAATGACCTCATAAACGGTTTAGATGGCATATAAACAGCAAGGTAGAGCCTAGGAAGGTTTCAACAGTAGGCATTCCTTTCGCCACTGTTTCATCTCCTATGGCCCACTTGAGTTTTGGATCCTACTTATTTTTGGTAAAATGTCTTAAAATGAGGTCGAAAAACGGATGAACGGCTTTGATTTCTTACAAACATCACAGCAGGCCCCACTTAGAATCCTTGCGCAGGAACTTCCTGCGAATGGCTTTCGCAGGAAATCCGCGTCCCAGATTAGGTACTACCGTACATCCATTTTACTGGATAATTTTATTGCTTTAACCCAAAACGAGGGGAAACGGATCGGCTACTGCCCCTGCCACCGGCCAATGGCTGATGGTCGGTGCTCGTGGCCCCACCATAATGTATGTGTTTCATCCATGCTGTTCATCTATTTTATAGATCATTTTATGGAATAAGAGAAAAATTGAGGCAAATCCAAATCTCAATTCGACCACATTACAGTAAACAGTTTTGAATGAGCGTGGACCATTACAAAAAATTTGTGAGCCATAAAAGTTTTGGATCAAGATGATTTTTGTTGTTTCCATTCATCTGGGCCTTTATGATGTAATCAACTGGATGTCAAATCAATAGTATATTGCGCCTTAGGAGGATTTTAATGGTGGAATCCAATCACTATTGTTCTTCTTTGGTGTGATCTACATGAGATTTATATCCTTTTCATTTTTGGGCTATAGCTCTAAAATGATCTTTAAAAATGGATGAAACACATACATCATGGTGGGTCCCACAAAGCACCAACCACCAGCCACCAAGCCGGTGGCAGGGGAGTAGCCAATTCGTTTCTAAAACCATGTATATCCAGGAGCAGGAGCAAATTAGATACTGACAGGTAGAGGTGGGCATGTCTGACCCGATCCGGTGGATCCAACCCGATCAGACCTGACAGCTAAATTTAGGGTCGGGTTCGAATAGTGGTCTATATGGACAGATACGATCCGAAAACACGAACCGAAATGATCCGGACTGATCAGACTCGACCCGACCCGGAGAGGATAGTCAGGTAGTATAAATACTATTTTTTTAACCCTAAACCCTAACCCACCCAAATCGTTTTTACCCCTCCCTCTTTTCTTACCCAACTCTTCCTCTCCCGTCCGAACGAACGAGCGTTGCCCTGCTCTTCTTCTTCCTCTCCTCTTCTTCTTCTTCGACGCTTGATCGAGCCGTCCCTCCGCTCGTCCAACGCCCGAACCCAGGCCACCACTGCCTGCCCGACGCCTGAACCCAGGCCACCGCTACCTGCCTGCATTGAATTGGGTAAGTAATCACGTTGCATGTGTTTAAATCAAAATAAACGGTCTTAATTGTGGGGCCCGCTTTAGATTGATTGTCATCACAAAATAAAGCTGGTTGATCAATCATAACCATTGCTGATAAAAGACCAATCGCATTTTTCCCAATCTAATCTAATTACTAAAGAGAGATGCCTATTACAAATCCATTCTGTCCATCGGTTTTGGAAGACCAGACAGGTATTTAAAAATCAGGCAGATCCAAACCTCATGTGGGCCATACCACACAAACAGTAGGGATTGAATACCCACCATTGGAAACTTTGTGGGAGGTGGTGCAAAAATTGTATTTGTTGCTGCACTTTATCTGAATAGTAATAACCCTATGAACGGCTTGGATGGCATATAAACATCACGGTGGGCCCTAGGGATTCTTTAATGGTGCAGTTTCCATTTTCACTATTTTATCATACGTCCCACATGAGTTCTGGATTTGCCTCATTTTTAGACTGCACTATTTTAAGCTTGCAAAACTGATGGATGGAATGGATTTCTAACGAATATCATGGCCGCCCCCAAAACTTGATCTTTGGATAGCTGATGATGATAATCAAGGTCACCCAAATGGTATTTAGAAGATGAGTAAAGATCGTGATAATAAGGCTAGGAATCTGGACAGGGATAATCCTATGAAGAGTACAAATATCCACCTGTTGATGACATTTCTAAGGTGAAATGTGGACTAGCTACTTGGTAAGGATTAGAGCTAAATGGGCTGGTTTAAGGGCTGAATTTTATGATTTAGGGGCAGGAAATTAAGTTTTAGGATTGTTTATAATCATGTGGGGCCCATTGTTAATCGATCCTAACCATGTGTATTTGTATTTCCATGTGGGGCCTTGTTAGATATTCTTAACCATGAGGTTCATTTTTAGTCAATCCTAAACATGTATAGTTCCATGAAACAGTAAGATGATCTAAGCTACATGGGCCCATTGTTAGTCAATCCTAACCATGTGCATTTCCAAATGGGTCCCATCATTATATGAGCTTAACCAGGTAGGCCCCATCGTTAATTGATCCTAGACATGTCTATTTTCATGTGGGGCCCATCCTTAGATGATCTTTGCCATGTGATTTTTAGTTGATCATATCCTTAGTTGCAGGATCCTTCTCACTAGGTGGTGTCGCTCAAATAGCGCTTTGGAATCACATTCATTCTCCTGTTTTACAAGATAGTTTGATGAAGACAGCGTCAGACTGCATTTATCAGCAGCTGAGTTTATTTTCTAACACCTTACATTATAATCAAAGACCGTCATAGCATGGCGCCATGCCTTGAGTTAGAATCGTACCCACCGATGGGTGCGTTCCATGCAAAAATGGTGGCAGTAAAGAGGTCCCTGAGTAAGCCCTGTGTTGGAAGGCAAGATCGATGAAAAACGGCTTCAGCAGCAGGTGCGACCGTTAGAAGCTGGTGGGCTGTTTGCCAACCTGGGCCTCACCAAAAATGCAGGTGGGCCTCACCAATTCCAGGTGGGCTGCCTGGCGTTGGACTCCTCCAAGATCCTTGGTAGGCCACACCTCGCATCAGCGTGTGGGCCACACCCTGCCTCAAGTGTAGGCCACGCATAGGGACCTGCCTTGATGAGGGGATTCACCTTAACTGTCCATCAGGGACGTTGCAAACGGGTCCTAGGTTGGACGTCCCTCAGTGACGTCCCGTGATAGGCATTTTTTTTCCTCCTTATACATATATATATGTATCTACATATGCATGTATGTATGTACGTAAATATGCCATATGATAGTAAGCATAACTGTGTGGTGGGTCCCACAGGAAACCCACCTTGACCCAGAAACTCCCTATCTTCACTGCCCAGACATCACGTACCTATCTTTTAGGAATGATCTTATCATTCATTTTTACAGCAGCTTGCTGGATGGTTTGGATCATCCAATAACATTATGAGTTGGATGGTACATGATGCCCACTGACCCACCTCGGGACGGATCATGAGGATGGACTAAAACCAGCAGTGGCTGAGCACATGACAAGAGCATGTGCAGCCCGTCCAAGTCACGGGTCCCATTGCAGATGAAGCACCAACTGAAAACGTCAATCTGGGCAACGTTAACCATCTGATCTCATGCATTATCGTCGACCGTTGATTTTCATTAATTTCATTAATTTTCTTTTAATCTGTAACGTATACCTATTGTCTAAGGGGGTGGGTTACATCATCCTTAGATGCATGGCGGGCCTCACAATGTATATATAACATATATAGCGTGCCACAAGATGCATACTGTATATGATATACGGTGCAAATGTAGTATATAATGCACACATATATGTCACGTGATGCGTACACCCCAGGTGTATAATATACACAGTTGTGCCATGTGACGACTGAGTATAGCTAAGGTGGGCGCTGATCAGGCCTAGCTCTCACGAGTATTGGTAGGCTCGGGTTGGTGGGCTTGATCATGACCCAAATAACCTCAGCTTTGGGCCTTCCAAACTCTTCGCCTACCCTCACATATTTAACCTTATGACTCATTGTTTGTTATGAATAAATTGATCAGGAAAATACGAGAGCAGTGCAAATTCACCACCTTCCTTGCCTTTAGGAGCATTCTACGCCGTGTCTGGTGATGATTTTCCTCCCCTTAAGCTTTCCATCCCTAACTAGACTAGAAATAGTAATCTTGTTAGTATACATAGCCAGCTAGGTAAAATAAGAAATTGTATAAGAAAACAATATGCTCTTGCTTGATTTTATTGTTGCTTAAATTCTTGATTTCTCGTTCATATTATGATATCTGTGTGAGTAATCTATGTGAATAATCTGGATACCCATGTGAGTTTGATATATGTATTGCTCTTTATTCTCTTTTATATCTTGATCTGCATTGCTATGACACACTTATTGTTAAAACCTCTCCATGAGAAATTCTAGCAAAGGAGAGTCCGTGCTTAGGGTGTAACTAGATTAGTCGTGGCATAAGTAGGCCCCTGACATGGAGGTTTTTGGTTGTGATATTTGACCAAGGGGTTTACCACCCATGTGTGATACCACCTAACTGATTTGGGATGAACTTCATATCCTTTCCAAAGACCGTTGTTTACCCGTTTTTGAAACATTCATGCCGACATGTTTTAATCGTCACCTTTGGTTATTTCAACGTTTCTCCCCTAGTCGGCATTGGTGGTAGCCCTTTATGATTGAAATGATTGACCACATGTTAGTGGGTGCTACACACACCCTAAGACGGTAGCCTCATGTGCTGGGGATGGTGGTAATGGGACACTATGCCCGAGCCGTCGGCCTACGCTGGCCCATGTGCTCCCCGTAGTGACCTTTGAGCTTATTTAAATTGGCTGATTGCAAACGGACTAATAAAGACTTGGCTAATCATGCATTCATGGCATATTTCGATGGCTTGGATCACTCATGCCCATACGATTACGCCGCGTGTTGCGCTGATGACCAGCCATTCGACTTATGATGATGACTTGGATCACTCATGCCCATACGATTACGCCGCGTGTTGCGCTGACGACCAATCTCATCGCCTGTCTGGATGTTTTTCCCAGGGCACAAGACCGTCTGGATGTTTTACCCGGGTCGATTTCATGGGTGACGACCCACTGGCCGTCTGGATGTTTTTCCCTGGCCGATGCATTCACACATTCATGTATGTAACAAGACTGCATTTACTTTGTTTTGGATTATTGTGGTGCTTTTATACTATTCCTGGTTTAGGGCGGCGGTGTGTAATCTTGAGGGGAGATCACACTAAGCTGGCCACTCATTCATCAATGTTCAACCGTACAGAGGACGCAGGTTCAGGAGATGTCGAGTACGCCATAGACCCAGAGGCGGTGGCAACCGAGGAGGAGTTTTATGATGGTGAATCGGAGCAAGAGGCGGCTGCCTACTACGGATTGAATCAGTAGATTAGTCTTTTCCTCTATTTCAGTACATTCGGAGTTTAAGACAACTTAAGGTTTTGTAAGTGGCCCCCAACTAACTGGGCCCGAATATTGTTCCTATCTTGAGATCATATCTATACCATGTTTTATTTCCGCTACATCGCACTGTGATCGTCATTATCAATAGCTAACTCCTGGGTTCTTGGAATCCGAGTCATGTACTCGGGATCCGAAAACCGGGGCATCACAAGTTGGTATCAAAGCGGAGTATGAGACAGCCTGGCTGTGGGAACAATGTACGGACTTTAAGAGATTAACTTAGGCAAAACTTAGAAACTCTCCCCTTAGGAAAATAGCTAGGATGAATGAACATAGAAATGAGAACACTTAGGTCCCTTAGGCGTTAGTATTGGTGAATATTTTAAACTGTTGAGATCCCGACTTGCTAGGAAGAACTTAGCATATGAATTACCTAAGGTTCCCTAGAAAATAATAAACTTAGAAGCACAAACCTTAGCCCCCTTGGAAAAGTACTAAATTGAAGGATGAACTTCCCTGCCATACAAACTGCCAAAATTTCCTTATAATGCCTCATGCTAGCTAAGGACCATTCCTTCCACTCCCATTACTGAACCACGAAAATCTGACCTCGCAGGAAATCATGCCGCCTGTGACAAGGTCACGACAAACCCACACGGCCGACGTCCACCCTATACCGTCGACAGAACGCCAGAGAGAACGCAGCCCCATATATACACCCGGTCTCCACCCTGGCAAGGCAAACTCCGTAGCCGACGCCCTGAGCCGAAAGAAGAAGCATGAGCTAGTAGCCACCCTGATGATCAAGGAATGGGAGATGATGGAATTTGTGCAAGACTTCGATATCCAGCTCACTCTCGACGAACCTGATGCATATGTGGCTCTATTAACTGTGGAGCCTACCCTGGTCCGACACGTGATCTCCGTACAAGACCAGGATGAGTGGCTCGTCAAGATGAAAGATAAGTGCAAGAATGAAGGAATGCCCAACTGGAGGGTCGGTAACGATGGTAGCCTTCGATATCAGGGACGCGTATGTGTTCCAAACAACGCCGAACTAAGGAAGGAAGTAATGACAGAAGCCCACCATTCTAAGTTAGCCATCCACCTAGGAAGCACCAAGATGTACAATGATGTAAAAAGGCAGTACTGGTGGAGCAATATGAAGAGGGACATCGCTGACTTTGTGGCAAGGTGCATGGTATGCCAAAAGATCAAGGCCGAGCACCGCAAGCCTGCCGGCCTCCTCTAGCCACTACCCTTGGCCGAATGGAAATGGGACAGCATTTCTATGGACTTCATATCTGGCCTCCCTAGGACGCAAAGGAAGCACGATTCGATCTGGGTCATTGTCGATAGATTGACAAAAGCCGCTAGATTCCTCCCGATCCGCACGACAGACTCCGCCGATAGCTTGGCAAGGTTATACATCCGAGAAGTCGTACGATCCTATGGAGTTCCGCAAGAAATTATATCAGATCGAGACTCCAGGTTCACTTCTGTCTTCTGGAAGAGGCTGCAGGAAGAACTAGGAACGGAACTCAAGTTCAGTACAGCGTTCCACCCTCAGACAGACGGACAAACTGAGAGGGTGAATCAGATCTTAGAAGATATGCTGAGAGCATGTGCTCTGGACTTTCAAGGCAACTGCGACGACCATTTGACACTGGCGGAATTCGCATACAATAACAGTTTCCAGTCCAGTATCGGCATGGCACCATATGAGGCCCTCTACGGTCGCCCTTGCCGAGCCCCGCAGTGTTGGGCTGAAATCGGAGAAAGAAGCTTGTTCGGTCCGGAGCTGGTTCAGGCTACTACTCAGGTCATTGACGTTGTCAGAAAGCGTCTACGTACCGCCCAAAGCAGACAAAAGAGCTATGCAGACCATCGGCGTCGCAACCTGGAATTTGTTGTTGGCGATCATGTATTCCTGAAGGTGTCTCCCATGAAGGGTTTGATGAGGTTCGGACAGAAGGGGAAGCTTGCACCACGTTTCATCGGTCCATTTGAAATATTGGATCGTGTGGGAGTTGTGGCATACCGCCTCGCACTACCTACTGCACTGGCTGGTATTCACAACGTGTTTCACATATCCATGCTGAAAAAGTATACACCTGATGAGTCGCATATGGTTAGCTGAGAGCAGATCGAGCTGACAAAGGACACCTCTTACACCGAAGAACCAATCCGCGTCTTAGACCACAAAGAGCAAGTCTTGCGGACAAAGACTATACCTCTAGTCAAGGTTCTTTGGTCTCATCATGGGGAGGAAGAAGCAACATGGGAGCGAGAGGCAGAAGTTAGGGAAAAGTACCCTCACCTATTCAGTAACTCACCTCAAGTAATTTCGAGGACGAATTTTTTTTAGGGGGGTAGACTGTAACACCCCGTACCTTAGGTACTCGGGTGTTACCCTTCCTTAAACCAACATTAGCTTAAACCAAGTTGGGCAAGTCCACTAACTCAAGCATGACATACGTAGGATGGAGGTCCCGGTCAAGATCAAGACCGTCTATCAGGGTCTCTAGAAGCCAGGACGCGCCCCTCCAGAACCTAGAAAGGTGAGGCAATCCGAATGCCTGATTTTAAGCCATTAAATGTCAACATATACCGATGTTACCCATAGGTCTCCAACATTTAAAATGTTCTGGTGACAAACAAAGCCTCCATCATAATAAGTAACCTAAATTAACCGTTGGGAATGAATATCGGACTCATTGGATCAGCGGGTCACGTTATACGGACAAATAATGACCCTTAAAAAGGGTGTAGCGGCCCACCTAGAGATCGCATCCACTTCGAAGTGGGCCTGCATCCCTGGAGTAAGGCTCCAAGAAAGATGGACGGAATAGATTAACCACCGCCACCATGATGGGCCCTACACAAGGCGCACAAGCACCATATACGTGGGTGTGTGGCGTGCACTGAAAGTATTTGCTCGGTCAAACAAGTTTTAACCAAGCTCCTCTCAAAATTTGAAATTCTTCTTCTTCTCCCGCCAAACAGAGGCCGAAACAACCCAATGATGAGCTCCTAGTTGGCCCACCGTGGCCACTTTCTATCCCATCCGAGCCGTTAAAAACCCTTGTGGGGCCCAAATTAATGAGACCCTGTAACCGCTTCACCATCTGTAAATGGAGGTTGGAGATGGGACACCACCGTCCATATGGCTACGCGTGGAGGCGTCCGAGTAGGGGGGGACCACGTCGGGATCGGATGGGCGGATCACGATCAGTCCGATCGTGTAATCCCATCCGTCCACTTTTCCGTTGGGGGCACGCGTCTCCTGTTGCCAAAAATGGCCAAACCAGACCTGTGGATGAGAGAGAGAGAAAAGCTTTCCTCTCTAGGAAAGGCAAGAGCTGGTGCGATCTCGACCGTTCGCTATAGGGAGAAATCTCCACCATTCATGCTCTCTCTCCCTCAACTATAAAAGGGCACTGTAGCCCTTGGGATTAACGCCAAGAGAAAGAGAAAGAGAGGAAAGAGAGTGTTAGGCCGAGGAAAAAAAACAGAGAGTAGAGAGTGTGAGAGGTTTGAGGAAGGCAGACTTGGTGCGGCACTGCGTCGACCCAGCCCGAGCAGGTTGAGTCGAGTCAGTGCAGTCCAGTCGAGTCTATTTGAGAAAGAGAGATAGTATAGGGAAGGGGTGTGGTTGTGAGCGGAGGATCAACCGGGTGAGCTCAGTGCACCCTGCACCGCCTCAGTCTTGGGAAAACTAGGCTGAGTCGGGTCAGTGTGGACCTGTAGCAACACCGCAAGGTAGGGAGATTGGGTGAGGGAATCAATCCAGGTGAGCTTTGGCCCCAGCTATTCAAGGAGAAAAACATCTCCCCTGTTGTCTTTCATTTCCTGGTAGTTTTTCCTGTAAATCTTATAAGTGATGGATGATACTCACGGTGGCTGTAACTCGGGCCTGAGATCAGCCAAATAATGGCTGGAATCGGACCGAGAAATAGACTGAAAGGCAACCCAGTCTCGGACTGTGAACGGGTCTCAATCCAAACCTCACTCCGTCGACTTCAGGGCCTGTCTGCTTCGGGGCCTGCAAACAGCTCAACGGCGGGGATTCTCAGCTCTAATGGCAGTTGGAAAATGGTGGGGTTGACAGCAACATCGGACCACCTCAGGAGTCCAAAAATGGCCTCTCTCAGCTGCTGATAAATGCAGTCCGACGCTGTCTTCATCAAACCAGCATGGGGCCATGCCTTGAGTTAGAATCGTACCAACCGATGGGTGCGTTCCATGCAAAAATGGTGGCAGTAAAGAGGTCCCTGAGTAAGCCCTGTGTTGGAAGGCAGGATCGATGAAAAACGGCTTCAGCAGCAGGTGCGACCGTTTGAAGCTGGTGGGCTGTTTGCCAACCTGGGCCTCATCAAAAATGCAGGTGGGCCTCACCAATTCCAGGTGGGCTGCCTGGCGTTGGACTCCTCCAAGATCCTTGGTAGGCCGCACCTCGCATCAGCGTGTGGGCCACACCCTGCCTCAAGTGTAGGCCACGCATAGGGACCTGCCTTGATGAGGGGATTCACCTTAACTGTCCATCAGGGACGTTGCAAACGGGTCCTGGGCTAGACGTCCCTCAGTGACGTCCCGTGATAGGCATTTTTTTTCCTCCTTCTTATACATATAATATATATATATATATATATATATATATATATATATATATATATATGTATATATATATATATATATATATATATATGCTACATATGCATGTATGTATGTACATAAATATGCCATATGATAGTAAGCATAACTGTGTGGTGGGTCCCACAGGAAACCCACCTTGACCCAGAAACTCCCTATCTTCACCGCCCAGACATCACGTACCTATCTTTTAGGAATGATCTTATCATTCATTTTTACAGCAGCTTGCTGGATGGTTTGGATCATCCAATAACATTATGAGTTGGATGGTACATGATGCCCACTGACCCACCTCGGGACGGATCATGAGGATGGACTAAAACCAGCAGTGGCTGAGCACATGACAAGAGCATGTGTAGCCCGTCCAAGTCACGGGTCCCATTGCAGATGAAGCACCAACTGAAAACGTCAATCTGGGCAACGTTAACCATCTGATGTCATGCATTTATCGTCGACCGTTGATTTTCATTAATTTCATTAATTTTCTTTTAATCTGTAACGTATACCTATTGTCTAAGGGGGTGGGTTACATCATCCTTAGATGCATGGCGGGCCTCACAATGTATATATAACATATATAGCGTGCCACAAGATGCATACTGTATATATGATATACGGTGCAAATGTAGTATATAATGCACACATATATGTCACGTGATGCGTACACCCCAGGTGTATAATATACACAGTTGTCCCATGTGACGACTGAGTATAGCTAAGGTGGGCGCTGATCAGGCCTAGCTCTCACGAGTATTGGTAGGCACGGGTTGGTGGGCTTGATCATGACCCAAATAACCTCAGCTTTGGGCCTTCCAAACTCTTCGCCTACCCTCACATATTTAACCTTATGACTCATTGTTTGTTATGAATAAATTGATCAGGAAAATACGAGAGCGGTGCAAATTCACCACCTTCCTTGCCTTTAGGAGCATTCTACGCCGTGTCTGGTGATGATTTTCCTCCCCTTAAGCTTTCCATCCCTAACTAGACTAGAAATGGTAATCTTGTTAGTATACATAGCCAGCTAGGTAAAATGAGAAATTGTATAAGAAAACAATATGCTCTTGCTTGATTTTATTGTTGCTTAAATTCTTGATTTCTCGTTCATATTATGATATCTGTGTGAGTAATCTATGTGAATAATCTGGATACCCATGTGAGTTTGATATATGTATTGCTCTTTATTCTCTTTTATATCTTGATCTGCATTGCTATGACACACTTATTGTTAAAACCTCTCCATGAGAAATTCTAGCAAAGGAGAGTCCGTGCTTAGGGTGTAACTAGATTAGTCGTGGCATAAGTAGGCCCCTGACATGGAGGTTTTTGGTTGTGATATTTGACCAAGGGGTTTACCACCCATGTGTGATACCACCTAACTGATTTGGGATGAACTTCATATCCTTTCCAAAGACCGTTGTTTACCCATTTTTGAAACATTTATGCCGACATGTTTTAATCGTCACCTTTGGTTATTTCAACGTTTCTCCCCTAGTCGGCATTGGTGGTAGCCCTTTATGATTGAAATGATGGACCACATGTTAGTGGGTGCTACACACACCCTAAGACGGTAGCATCATGTGCCGGGGATGGTGGTAATGGGACACTATGCCCGAGCCGTCGGCCTACGCTGGCCCATGTGCTCCCCGTAGTGACCTTTGAGCTTATTTAAATTGGCTGATTGCAAACGGACTAATAAAGACTTGGCTAATCATGCATTCATGGCATATTTCGATGACTTGGATCACTCATGCCCATACGATTACGCCGCGTGTTGCGCTGATGACTAGCCATTTGACTTATGATGATGACTTGGATCACTCATGCCCATACGATTACGCCGCGTGTTGCGCTGACGACCAATCTCATCGCCTGTCTGGATGTTTTTCCCAGGGCACAAGACCGTCTAGATGTTTTACCCGGGTCGATTTCATGGGTGACGACCCACTGGCTGTCTGGATGTTTTTCCCGGGCCGATGCATTCACACATTCATGCATGTAACAAGACTGTATTTACTTTGTTTTGGATTATTGTGGTGCTTTTATACTATTCCTGGTTTAGGGCGGCGGTGTGTAATCTTGAGGGGAGATCACACTGAGCTGGCCACTCATTCATCAATGTTCAACCGTACAGAGGACGCAGGTTCAGGAAATGCCAAGTACGCCATAGACCCAGAGGCGGTGGCGACCGAGGAGGAGTTTTATGATGGCGAATCGGAGCAAGAGGCGGCTGCTACTACGGATTGAATCAGTAGATTAGTCTTTTCCTCTATTTCAGTACATTCGGAGTTTAAGACAACTTAAGGTTTTGTAAGTGGCCCCCAACTAACTGGGCCCGAATATTGTTCTATCTTGAGATCATATCTATGCCATGTTTTATTTCCGCTACATCGCACTTTGATCGTCATTATCAATAGCTAACTCTGGGTTCTTGGAATCCGAGTCATGTACTCGGGATCCGAAAACCGGGGCGTCACAGACAGTGAGAGAGATTGCGAAGAGAGAGAGAGACAGGGAGAGAGAGTGCGCGAGAGAGAGAGAGAGACAGGGAGAGAGAGAGAGAGAGAGAGAGAGAGAGAGAGAGAGAGAGAGAGAGAGAGAGAGAGCACGAGAGAGAGTTTGCGGCAGCGGTTGCGGAGAGTAGAGAGAGAGAGACAGGAGAGATTGCGCGCGAGAGAGAGAGAGACAGGGAGAGATTGAGAGAGAGAGAGAGAGAGAGAGAGAGAGAGAGAGAGAGAGAGAGAGAGTGGGAGAGAGTTTGGGTGCTGACATTTTTAGACCTCGTGCCCAAAATTTGTGGCTTTTGTTGGACGGACCGATTAGAGACTCCGTGGGTCCCACCATGATGTATTTCATCAATCCGTTCCTATATATAATTTTAATAAATTATTTTACTTTAAGAAACAAATTTTCAAGTATATTTATGGCCCAACTGGACCACACCATAGGAAGCAACTGTAAATCAAGTTATAATGTTTTTCGCCGTGTGGTCCACTTGAGCCTTCGATCTAGTTGATTTTTTTTTTCAACGTCTAAAGTAATATTTACAAATATATAGATGGCTTAGATAAAACAGATAGTTTTTTTAGGCCTCATAAAGCCCCTTGCAACACTATTAATTATTAATGGCGTATCCACTTTTAGCTACGGATTAAAACCGTAGCAAGTATAGCTAAGGTTTATATCCGTAGCAAAAAAGTAACATGGTCTGAATCCTTTGCCCCTTTTTTTGGTAGTGGGGATTACCCTCCCATTAAAACATTCATAATCATATATTGGGCCCACCTAGATGTGATTAACAGATCCAGCCCATTCATTATGTGTGTTCCACTTGGATGAGGGGTCAGACCAAGTTTCAGCCGCATCGAAAACTCATGTGGGCCCCACCAAGTGCTTTTATATTTTTTTTAGGATGTCTTCATATAGTTTTATATGGTATGGCCCACCTGAGTTTCGTATACGGATGATTTTTGAGATATCTCATAAACTAAAGGGGACACATCAAATGCACGACGTTGATGTTCGACACATTATGATGGGGCCCACAAAACTTACATCAATTCTTAGGTTCTCACAAAGTCAATAAGTTGGGTCACAATTTTGACCAAAATATTTGGCCCATTTTACATGTCTGGTCTATTCACTCTAATTTATTGATCAATACCCTCAATTTGACTAGTTACTCACCCCGATCAGGCTACATATGAGAAAGATATTGGGCATACAACATTGATCAACAATTTGAGTGAAATTTGATTTAAACATCTGAAGTTATTCACTCTTCAATCTGGACTGATTAGATTGTCCAAAAACGGTTAAAGATTCAATTAGCGGATGTGCCTAATAATTTAGTAAAAAATATATTTTTTTTCACAGATAAATTTCAATTTCCACTAACAAATCACATTTTTTTCAAAATGTATATTTTTTTACTCTTAATTTTTCTTTGAAAACTTTTAGCAAAATATCATTTTTATTATAAAATATTTCAAAAAAAATTAAAATACAAATTTTGAATTTTTATTTTCAAAATCTCAAAAAAAAATTCAAATTTAAAATTTTTTTTCTCAAAAATTTCAAAATGCCGATTTTTTTTTTTCTTCCAAAGCATCATTTTGTTTTCAACTTTTCAATTTTCTTTTTTAAAATGATATTTTTTTAATCAAAATCTCAGTGTTATTATAAATAACTTTTTCTTTTAATTTCAAAATTTGAACATTTTCAATTATTTTTCAATATCACAAATTTTTTCAACTTCTTTATTTTTCGTATCAAAATGTCTGTTTTTTTTTGTTGAAGTATCGATTTTTTAATATCGTTTTATTTTAAAATTTTCAATTCTTTCGAACTTCTCCATTTTTTTTTAAAGCATTTTTTTCAAACTTGTCAATTTTTTTTTGAACTTGCCAATTTTATTTTATTTTTCAAAATACAAACTCTCATTTTCTTTTTCAAAATATTTTCATTTTTTAACGTTGTCAAAATTTTCACATTTTTTAAAAATCTTTTTAGTTTTATTTTTTAGGATATTATTTTTTTCTCGGAATCAAATTCTTCTTTTTTTTTTTCAAAATTAACTTTATTCAAAAAAAATTTTTCCCAAAAAATAGATTTTTATTAAATCACGATTTTTTTTTTTTTCAAAATCTCAATTTTTCTCAAACATTGTTAAAATTTTTAAGCTTCTCAATATTCTTTTTGATGTGATATTACAAATCATTTAAATATTAGTTTTAAAATTTAAAAAATAATAATAATTTCCACTCATTTGATATAAAAACAAAATATATATATTTTTTTTTGCATTAAATTGTTTAAAAATAATCTTAGATACAAATATGTACAATTAAACCACTGAAATTCTATAATTCTTAGATTACAAAAAAACATAATTTTCCACCATATTCTAATAAAAAAAATGAAAAAAAATAAATGTTTAAGGCAAAAGTCCTTTTACGACGGACCATGATCCGTCGCAAAAGCTACTAAACACCGTCGCGAATCACTATTTTGGTCGGGAATTTGCAACCGATATTCTGTTGCAAAATTAAAATTTGCGATGGATTTACTCCGTCGCCATTTTATGAAGGACCACAATCCGTCGTAAATCAGATTTTAGCGTTGGATTTTGGTGCGTTGCAAAATTCCGCGACTTGTTTATGGATTTTTGAGGAAGACGGGATTGGCAACGGATTTTTTCCGTTAGCGATGGATTAAATCCGTCGTTAAACCAAGCAATTTTTGCGATGTCACAAATTCGTGATTTTGGCGCAGTGTCTTTTGCAACCCTCTAGCCAGGCAAAACATGGTCCCATCATGGATCACATGCAGTTCAGCAAGATAGTTTGAGCCCACCCCATAGCCTGTGGAGAAAGCAAAAATGAGATTTCCTTTGTCCTCCCTGCAAACACAACTTCCTCTTGATAAACCCGGGTTGCCTCTTGCCGATCCATCCACATTCAGCTTGACCCACTCAGTTGCCTGCTTTTCCATTTGATGATTTGGGGCAAAACTAGCGCTGTTGAAGGGGTGGGATCCCCATCTCATTCCTGAACCAAACTCTAAGAGGGATGTCTAGGGAGACATCTTGAAGAATGAATTTTGCCCACCATTTGATACAGGCAATGGAGGACGCAACCTTCATCCTTTTACCATCGAACTTAGTTTCATTCCTAGCATGCCAAACTTCTCAGAAGATGTGAATTCTCATTGAGCTGACCACTCATGCTTTAAATATATAATTGTACAAATGGTGTAGGTGAATTGAAAGATACTTATGTTCAGGCTGATGAGGAATATGATACAAATATTAGAGATATATGGCCGTATTTGTTTCAAGAGAAGCTGCGCGATCTTGTAGCTCAAGTCTAGTTTCATTTTATTCTTTTTCATGTATTAAATTGTTTCCTTCCTACATTTGTTAACATTGAGACATTGGTTTGTATAAGCCATATGGGCATTTGCTCATATATCTTGAATGTGTATACAAAATTTTCATTATGCTTGATTTGTTTCTTCCACTGAAATTCTCAATTTTGAAAAAGAAAGAAAAAAACTATATGTGAAATTTAGACTATCTTTAAAGTTTAACATGGGTTTTCGAAAAACGAGTACTAAATTCGTGTTATGAAAACCAGGGCATTACAAATTCCTTTCATCTATGCTTAAGTTGTTAGACTAATGAAGACCATTTTCTTTTCTTTCAGTAGTATAATTCCTTTTATTTATATCCAAATTGTTGGACCAAGGAAAACTTAGCCCTAGGATCTTGTCATCTACACCACATATACTGAATCGCTGAGGATTATCTTTATAACTTTTTATTTTCATTTCAGTAGAATAATTTAGTTGTTTCTAGTTTTACATTATGTGAATTGATTTATCTCTACTATCATTGTGATAAAAAGTTCTTTCGCAAATCATCTAATTTTTTTTTATTTTTTTTAATAGGTGGTTGAATAAAGAACTATACTACTTCTAGTTCTTGGTTATAGGTGACGGCTCACAGTCTCTCGATCTCTCTCTCTTTGGGATTATAGGAGTTTGGTTCTGATTAAGCCGTTTTAGGCTTCAATATGCCCAAAATTATACACATACACGTACAATGACCAAATTTCGAGCCAAAATGGAAAATGGATCATGACCAAGCACGTAGTGTTACTCATCATCACTACAAGAAAATAGGCCTTTAGCCACAATTTTTTAGCCTCAATTGAAAAAATGGAGGCTAAATGTGTCTTTTAGCCTCGGTTATTAAGGAACTGAGGCTAAAAGTTCATCGTTCACCTCAGTTGTAGAGGAACCGAGGTGAAAAGTCTACCTTTCAGCCTCAGTTGCATAGGAATAGAGGCGAAAAAGTCTAGTTTTTAGCCTCAGTTGCATAAGAACCGAGGCAAAAAGTCTACCTTTTAACCTTAGTTGCATAGGAACCGAGGCGAAAAGTCACCTTTTAGCCTCAGTTGCATACGAGCCGAGGCAAAAAGTCTACCTTTTAGCCTCAGTTGCATAGGAATTGAGGCGAAATGTCTAGTTTTTAGCCTCAGTTGCATAAAAACCGAGACAAAAAGTCCACCTTTTAGCCTCAATTGCATAGGAACCGAGGCGAAAAATCTAACTTTTAGCCTCAGTTGCATAAAACCGAGGTGAAAAGTCTACCTTTTAGCCTCAGTTGCATAGGAACCGAGACAAAAGGTCCACCTTTTAGCCTCAGTTGCATAGGAACCGAGACAAAAGGTCCACCTTTTAGCCTCAGTTGCATAGGAACCGAGGCGAAAAATCTAGTTTTTAGCCTCAATTGCATAGGAACCGAGGCGAAAAGTCTACCTTTTAGCCTCAGTTGCATAGGAACCGAGGCGAAAAATCTAGTTTTTAGCCTCAGTTGCATAGGAACCGAGGCGAAAAGTCTACCTTTTAGCATCAGTCGCATAGGAACCGAGGCGAAGAGTCTACTTTTTAGCCTCAGTTGCATAAGAACTGAGGCGAAAGGTCCACATTTTAACTTCCGTTGCATCGGAACCGAGGTAAAAAATTTACTTTTTAGCCTCAGTTGCATAGGAACCGAGGCCAAAAGTCTACTTTTTAGCCTCCATTGTATAAGAATCAAGGCCAAAAGTCTATATTTATGAATATTGAAAAAAAAATGAGAATATTGAAAGAATTAATAATTTTTAAAATTTTTGACAATTGTGAAAAAATTGAGAATTTTGAAAAAAAATGGAGATAATTGGGAAAAAATTTAGAATTTTGAAAAAAAAAATTTGAGAGTTTTGAAAAAGATTTGAATTTTGAATTTTTTAAGAACTAAGAATTTTTAAAATTTTTGAGAACTTTTAAAAAATTAAGAATTTTTTTTGAAAAATTAAGAATAAAAAATTGATAATTATGAAAAAGTATGAATTTTTTAAAAATTGAGATTTTAAAAAAAATTAAGAATTTAAAAAATTTTTGAAAAAAAAAAAAAGAATTTTGAATTTGAAAATCTTGAAAAACATTGAGAAATTTCAAATAATTGAAAATTCGGAAAAAAATTAAGAAATTCCAAACGAAATCGGATGGGCGAAAGAAAGATTTCACACAAAGGCCTCATGCTCACTTTTTAGCCTCGGTTGCCAACCGAGGCTAAAAAGTCTAATTCGACTTCACGGGCGCGCATGGATGCTGACTCCTTTTCTCACTCGCTGTGCGAGCGAGCGAGAGAGATCTTCGTTCTCTTTCTAGGGTTTTTCCCTGGGATTTTCACACCTCGATCGTCCTTTCTTTTTTATTTTTTTCATTTAATTTTCTACAAATCTCTTTGATTTCTTCGATCTTTGAAGAACCTGTCAAGACCTCCGATTCGTAGATTTTACTCTCTCAGCTTCAATCTCTGTTAAAGAGCTGGAATCCTTCTTCGCCGCTCCTTTCTAGGGTTCCTGCCCGAGATTTGCTGTTTCTAGGGCATCAGCACCGGTGATTTCCCGTTCCACACCTCATCGATGTATTGGACGATGATGAGAGATTCACAGATGGATTTTCCACCATGGATCAAAACAGGGATTTTCTTGTGAACGGTGTTGGATTTCAGTAGGAGAGGGCTCGTCTGGGAGGTTTTCTTCCTTGTATTCGTAGTCGATCCCTTTCTCGGCCATGGCAATTCTAGCTCGCATCCCAAAAGGGCTAGCCCAGCAATCCAAGAGGATTATTTCGTCTGCCATTAGAGCAAAAGAGATTTGAAATCGGTGGAGAAATGGGAGAGAAAGGGGTTCTGCTGGCAAGGTGTTTGATCTTTGGTATGTGAGAAATAGGAAGTTGGGATGGAGAGCGTTTGGATGGCCTGACGGGAATTTATAGCATTTAGTGAGGTCGGTTTGGCAGTTTTCCTTCGGTTTGGCAATTTTCCTTCGTAAATGGTATTCAATGGTCAAAATTCCCATATGGAATTGCAGGCGGATATTGAATTTTGGTGAACGCAATGTTAGAATACGCCACATTACAATCCGGCAATCCAAATGTGCCTTAAAAGGATATGGTTTGATTCGGTTGTGACCCATCTATATCAGGTCCGTGAAAAAGCTCTATGCCCCCACCATAATGTATGTCCTTCTTAGCAATTTCTCAGCCAGCCAGTCCCCAGACCAGGTAAAAGGAGGGTTGATGTCATGTAGGTAGCCGGCCTGAAGTTCTGTCAAGCAGTCATGAGAATTCCTGTTTCAAATCTTGATAGAAGAAACACTATTTGAGTTATGGAACATCTTTGTTTGCTTTTAATTTTTAAATTTTTTTTTGATGCAATCTGTTCATGTATGACAAACATAATTATTGGTCTTTCATCATGGACTTGATGGGAGCAAAAGTCCAAAGTGACCATGTTCTCATACAACTAGAATGCTAAGGTTAATAACATAAAATTCCAAGTTTCTGCACGCTCAATTGACTTTCCAGTTTAACAATCTTATTATATCTCTTTCTTCAAGTCATTTTGAGTCCTTGATCGAATTTATTGAGTTTTGAAAGCTTTTGCATGATCTTATTTTCTCAACTTTCAAAGACAAGATCAAGTTTTTTAGTACTTGATTTCTCGTGTGCTCTTATCAACTTTTCTTTCTTTTTTTGTTGTAACTAAAATTCCCCCTTTAGCATTTCTTAAGACGAGTTGAATCTCCTCAGCTTTCTTGGGCACTAAACACTGTTGTTTTTAGATGTAACTTCTCACTAAAGATTCACAGTCTTCTTGAAAAATAATGTAAAACCAACCCCAAATAAAGGACCCAAAATGAAACACCCACATTTGTTTGAAAAGTTATGTTTGCTGATAATATGAAAAATTTTGGGGTTTTTTTCTTCATTCTAGGGGAGATTTATTCATATGTATTTTCTAATTTGCCAAAAGCTAAAGCATTTTAAGTTAGTGGAAAATGAAGACATCAGAGCACCATTCATTAGGCTTTGGTTGGAGTAGGGAGGCAAACTGCCTTAGTGGGAATTTAAATGCTGCCAACTCTCTCTCTCAGACGAAGCTCTGAGTTCTTAACATGGACTGGTTGGTCTTTACTTTGTTCTGCTTATTCTAATGTTCCGGAGAATAATTGACATTTTTCTAATGCTATCTATCTCTGAATCAGGTCAAAGCATCCAAAATCTGTGTTGATTATGGACGAGGTTGATGGTATGTCTGCTAGTATTAAGATTTCCAAAATTCCTATCATTTTTATCTGTAATGACCGCTACAGTCAGAAGCTTAACTACTGTTTGCTTCTCAACTTCAGGAAACCTACGAAACAACAGGTTCTTTGTTTGCTTGATGTTGATGCAGAATAGCCTGTGAAGACTTTTCTAACCTCACTTTCATCTTTTTCTACCTTTTTTTTCTACCTTTTCAGGTTTGCTTCTTAAAGGTGTCACCGAAGCAGTAGAAGAAGAAGCAGAAGCAGCAGGTATGTATGTACATGCTTTTCCCTTGTCATTCTTGGCTCAAATACCTTCAGGCAATCTTAGTTGTCTGGAAAACATTACAAATGCCACATATTTTGTGTCTGCTATACAACTCTTGAGTTTTTGTCTTGGCGGCATTAAGCAATTGCTAAAAGATGAAAGCTTTGATGTTTTGGCAGAGTGTGATAGATGATACACATATTCTTAGAAATTACTTAGAATTGCATACATGGAAATCAGAATACAAGTAATTTAAATGAAACCATCCAAATTCTGGATATCAGGTTCTATATATCATGAGCCAAAAGATTACTTATTTGATTACCTTACTGCTGACCCCAATTATTAGGGATAAGACCTAGATGATGATGATGATGATTTGATTACTTGATCATCAGATTGGTGGATGTTTACCTAAAATTGGAAAAAAAATACAATGGTTGGATTTTAGAAAATAAGTATCCGTGAATCAGTGGTTAACATTATTCAACCAATCTGATTTTCGGATGGTAACTTCACGATGTCAAGTTTCAAAATCTAGTTGGTTTAATTTGGGTTAATGTGTCCCACTTGTACCATGTCTAAGGGCCTGTGTATCAAGTGCCATACACATCCAGCATATTGAATAACACTCTTGCTTGAACTGTGTTTGTTAGATTTGGTTGTGGAGTCCTGGTGCAACATAAAATTTACAAAATTTCAGGGCCCAAACAGTTAAATGTAAGTTGAATAAAATCTTCAGAGGGAGACTATTGAATGATATTAAAGAAGAGCTCCTATCGAGTAATATTAAAGAATGTAGTTATGCAAAGAGCTGTTTGCGAAGTTACATAAAACAATTCAAGGCCTCTGAGGAATCAACACAACATAATAATATTCTTCCATGGTAGGTTCTGTCGAGGTCTGTCTAGGCCCTGCCCACAAAGTAAAATGTAGGTCCAAGCCCAGCCCAGGTGGTGACTGGCCAAAATAGATAGACGCGCCCACTGTGCATGTACCACGGCCCGTCCAATCGTAAGCTAGGTTATGGATTTGCAAAAGAAAAATCATCCGATACCCACACACATGTAATATATGATATATTACAAAATGTCCTTCGAAGCACCAAACAGGCTTGGTAGGTGGACAGGCTTTTAGATGCAACCAAAGCTTGACTTAATTAATAAACCGGCTTGAATTTTAGGCCCAGGACCAGTCCGCCCCGGTCCTGGCCCTCAAGCTTGATAGCCATCCCTAGTCCAACCCAAAGCGGGCAAGGCTTCAAAGTGTAATGGGCCAGCCCAGCTCATTGACAGCTTTAACCTCAGGGTCATTAGAAGAGTAGCCAAGCATCTCTACCTCAATAACTTGGAATCCAAACTATATGGAAGTCAAGAACAACTTCGACAATTGTACATTGTAACTTTTAAATGTGGTTAGCGGGTGCATTAAATTAATGTGTCATTACTGTTGATTCTTTATCGGTCAACTGTGGTACTGTGAATTTTATGTTGATTCAACATTATGATGAGGAATTATATGATATGTGGGCGCATCTTTATGCAATATTATGTGCTATCAATTATGAGAAGTGGGGCCTGTGGTTTGATAATCCAAACTGCTGGTCTGTTGAGTCACACCATGGGTGCAGCATACTCCAGAAGTCCCCCAGATAGAAGACCTGATGACCCATATTAGGACCTTCAAATGAATGCGGATTGCCTGTTGTATTTATCTTTGTAACTTTCTGTATGCAGGCCACAAATCAAAATGTTAAGACTGCTATATCGATGAGGTTTCTCAGGGATGGCTTGTCAGTGGTTGACACAACAGACCACGGGCCCCACTTACGCAGAATTGAGAACCTGAGAAGCTTGCTACCATGCAGAAGTTGGAACGTGAGCTTGAGGCCATCTCTGCCGTTGATTACCGGGGAATTATGTTATTCCTAGTGAATAAGTTCTTGCAGGTTTGTATTGATTTAGTTTAATCGCTTCATTGAGGTTGAGTTTAAATGTTGGTGGTGGTTATCTTCCTTTGGCAGGAACGTTTGGAGGATCTAGCAGGTAAAGATGCCCAAGAGAAATCTGATGCTGCTATAGAAACCCTTTTACAAGAGCTTTCAGGTGAAAGAAATGTCAATAAAAGACCGGATGATTCAAAACAGATGCAGGAAAAGTCAAAGAAAAAGGAAAAGAGAGATCATAGAAGAGATAAGAATATAAATATTTGTGGAACCTAATGTTGTGTAACAGTTTGATTGAGTTTGTTTTGAAAACTTTAAGTAGACTGTTGTTAACTATTTTGTTGGTATTATGGCTTTCATGATTGATTGTTCATGAGTGGATTGAATGAATGGATTAGTAGTTTAAATAAATATTTTAAAAATTAAACATTTTTAGCCTCAATTTGTAACCGAGGCTTGGATTTAGCCTCGGTTGTTGAGAACCAAGGCTGAAATTCTTGTGGCTAAAGGATTTAGCCTCGGTTGTTGAGAACCGAGGTTAAAAATAGATTTAGCTTCGGTTGGAGGCAATTGAGGCTAACATTTGAATTTAGTCTCAGTTGGAAACAATAGAGGCTAAAATTTTTATGTAGCCTCATTTCGTAAAAACTGAAGCTAAAAAGGTTCTTTTAGCCTCACTTGAAGAACTGAGGCTATAAAAGTTATTTTAGCCTCGGTTCCTAAAACTGAGGCTAAAGCCTTTAGCCACGGGGTTTTCAACCTCGGTTTGGATAACTGAGGCAAAATTGAGGCTAAAGGCTTTAGCCTCAGTTTTTAACCTTTTTAGCCACTGTTTTGAACTGAGACTAAAGCCCCCTTTTCTTGTAGTGCATATATATAGTATACCTTGAGAAAAGCTAAGCATGGAACACGTGTGCTTGATCCAGTCCATCCATCGCCCGCCTCATTGTGCAAGAATTCAGATTGGTCCATTCATTATGCCTCCCACAATTTAATGGGAATAATTGATAGAAAGAATATGACACGCTACATGTACAATGACGTGTGGCCCACCCGATGAGGTGATCAGCTGATTTGTGGTCCAGGAGAATGCTCACAAGTTATTTTTTCTTAATTTTTTATTTAAGCTTGTTAGTATACCCACTGTCAGTTCACACTCTACTGTTAGCCATCCCCTATGAGGGCCCGTTTGGCCGGGTGGAATGGAAGGGAGTGAATGGTATTAGGGTGGATGGCCTGGATATTTAGGTAATGATGGTATTAGGGCCCTAAAAAATCGATACCAAGAGGTCAGTGTTGAAACGAGGTATCTTTCACCCAGTCTACCACTTAGCTACGGCTCATGGTGTTGTTTACAAGTCACCTCACATGATGTGGCGTTAGTACAAGTGATTGAGGCAAAATCCACATTGACCGCAAGGAAATCCACGACCAAGTGTAGTGGCAAACGTACCAACATGACGTACATATGCATGATCCAAACCACTCATCAAGAGGGACCGCGGTAAACATCCACTGGCCCAATAGAATAGATAAGGGAAAAAAAAAAAAAACAAAAAAGGGCCGGCTGATCAGGTTCGGTACGTTAAACATCTGTCAAACAAAAAAGGCCCTCTTGATGAATGGACTCTCTGATACACCACACACCTGTGCCATGTTAGTACTTGTCACGTCTTCATGCTTTCTCTTGTAGCGTGTAATACCAACCCAGGTGCCGCGATGCATCTATTTTCTACCGTACACGCTCACAATTTTGAACCGTCCAATTTGTACGCCTATTTCTGTTGGATAATTGCTTAGAGAGAAATTTACGACTGTACGACCCATTTATGGCCCATTTACGAGAGCCAGCCCACCTCATTTTACCGGCAAGAATAAGCCCCCGCTGTACGGACGCCTTCCCAAAGGTTGAAAATGCCCCTGCTTTTTCCTTAAAGCGGATCGGCCGCTGCTCGAAGACGAGCGCTGACGCTCTTCGAACTGGGAGTTATACGAACGGTTCAAAAGAGATCAACGTTACATGGGCCCCAAAGTTATATATTTATTATATCCACAACGTTCATCCATATTTCGAGATCATTTCGGAGCATTATCTTAAAAAAAAATCATATCCAAAGATCAACTGGACCACACCACAAAGAGCAGCAGAAAATTGATTTTCACCGTTGAAACTTTTGTAGGGCCCACCATAACATTTATTTTCCATCCGATCTATTCATAAGGTCACAAAGACCTGGATGAAGAGGAAAAACAAATTTTGTAATGATCCAAAACTTCCGTGACCCCTAAAAGGGTTTCAACGGTAGACGTTGCCTTTTACAGTGTGGTCCATTTGATAGCTAAATTTGTCTTATTTTTCTTCTCAAGACTTATTACGAGTTCGCCAAATAGATGGACGGTTTGGATATAACACATTCCTCATGAAAGGACCCACAAAGGCGGTGGAGATTACAATAAGAAAAAAGAAAAAGAAAAAAAAGCCTGGAATCTATGGCTATGGATTATAAGATTATAACCGTAGCCATGACCGCTGCCCATGCTTTGTATTTTTATAGCTACGGATTATAGCCGTCCCATAAATGCAGTCCGTAAAAGTCTATGCAATTTTTTTAAATTTTCCACATGGAGAACTTTATTCTACCTACAATTTTCTATA
Organism: Magnolia officinalis; assembly: GCA_021015155.1. Lineage (NCBI taxonomy): Eukaryota > Viridiplantae > Streptophyta > Magnoliopsida > Magnoliales > Magnoliaceae > Magnolia > Magnolia officinalis. The sequence goes on along the minus strand of JAJHSJ010001884.1, from coordinate 16,925 downwards.
ATACATATTCATATAAATATGTATATATAAGCATATAAAAAAAATCTCTCTTTTTTTTTTCATTTCTTTCTTTATTCATTTAACAAGAATATCTTCTAAACCAAAATTAGTTAGTTGATGTACCCTATATGATTTTGGGGTAGGAGAAGCTACTTTAGCCAACTAACCTAGTTATTTTCCAAGATTCCAGCAGGACGATGGTCGAAAATCTATTTCATTCACTTTGCGGTCAATTTCAATTAGTTCGTGGTCAATTTCATTCATTTCATTTACTTCGCAGTCATTTTCATGCATTTCATGGTCAATCCAGACGATTCCGTTTTGATTCACGATCATTTCCATGCATTTCACGGTCAATTCCCTTCACTTCACGGTCATTTCCATACATTTCACGGTCAATTCGCTTCACTTCATGGTCATTTCCATGCATTTCACGGTCAATCCCGACGTTTCCGTTTTGATTCGCGGTCATTTCCATGCATTTCACGGTCAATTCCCTTCACTTCACGGTCATTTCCATGCATTTCACGATCAATTCGCTTCACTTCACGGTCATTTTCATGCATTTCACGATCAATCCCGGCGATTCCCTTTTGATTCACGGTCATTTCCATGCATTTCATGGTCAATTCCCTTCACTTCACGGTCATTTTCATGCATTTCATGGTCAATTCGCTTCACTTCATGGTCATTTTCAGGCATTTCACGGTCAATCCCGGCGATTTCGTTTTGATTCACGGTCATTTCCATGCATTTCACAATCAATTCCCTTCACTTCATGGTCATTTCTATGCATTTAACGGTCAATTCGCTTCACTCCACGGTCATTTCCATGCATTTCACGGTCATTCCCGCCTATTCCGTGTTGATTCACGATCATTTCGACGCATTTCACGGTGAAGTGTAGCGATTAGAGTGTGAAATACGTGAAAATGACTGTGAAGTGACGGGGCATGACCGTGAAATGCACCGAAATGACCGTGAATCAACATGGAATAGGCGGGAATGACCGTGATATGCATGAAAATGATCGTGAAGTGAGGCGATTGGACCGTGAAATGCGCGGAAATGACTGTGAAATGACGAGGCATGATCGTGAAATGCGTCGAAATGACCGTGAATCAACACCGAATAGGTGGGAATGACCGTGAAGTGAAGGGGCATGACCGTGAAATGCACCGAAATGATCATAAATCAACACGGAATAGGCGGGAATGACCATGATATGCATGAAAATGATCGTGAAGTGAGGCGATTGGACCGTGAAATGCACGAAAATGACCGTGAAATGACGGGGCATGATCGTGAAATGCGCCGAAATGACCATGAATCAACACCGAATAGGTGGGAATGACCGTGATTTCCTGCATATCACGGTCATTCCCGCCTATTCCGTGTTGATTCACGGTCATTTCGACTCATTTCATGGTCATGCCCCTTCACTTCACGGTCATTTCCGCACATTTCACGGTCAATTCGCTTCACTTCACGGTCATTTCCATGCATTTCACGGTCATTCCCGCCTATTCCGTGTTGATTCACGGTCATTTCGACACATTTAACGATGAAGTGTAGCGATTGGACCGTGAAATGCGCCAAAATGACTGTGAAGTAAAGGGGCATGACCGTGAAATGCGCCGAAATAACCGTGAATTAATACGGAATAGGCGGGAATGACCGTGATATGCATGGAAATGATCGTGAAGTGATGTGATTGGACCATGAAATGCGTGAAAATGACCATGAAGTGAAGGGGCATGACCGTGAAATGCGCTGAAATGACCGTGAATCAACATGGAATAGGCGAGAATAACTGTGATTTCCATGCATATCACGGTCATTCCCGCCTATTCCGTGTTGATTCACGGTCATTTCGACGCATTTCACGGTCATGCCCCTTCACGGTCATTTTCGCGCATTTCACGGTCAATTCGCTTCACTTCATTGTCATTTCCATGCATTTCACGGTCATTCCCGCCTATTCCGTGTTGATTCACGGTCATTTAGATGCATTTCACGGTGAAGTGTAGCGATTGGACCGTGAAATGCGCGGAAATGACTGTGAAGTGAAGGGGCATGACCGTGAAATGCGCCGAAATGAACGTGAATCAACACGGAATAGGCGGGAATGACCGTGATATGAATGGAAATGACCGTGAAGTGAGGCGATTGGACTGTGAAATGCGCGAAAATGACCATGAAGTGAAGGGGCATGACCGTGAAATCCGCCGAAATGACTGTGAATCAACACGGAATAGGCGGGAATGACCATGATTTCCATGCATATCACGGTCATTCCTGCCTATTCCGTGTTGATTCACGATCATTTCGACGCATTTCATGGTCATGCCCCTTCACTCACGGTCATTTCCGCGCATTTCACGGTCTAATCGCTACACTTCACGGTCATTTCCATGCATATCACAGTCATTCCCGCCTATTCCGTGTTGATTCATGGTCATTTCGACGCATTTCACGGTCATGCCCCTTCACTTCAGCATCATTTTCACGCATTTCGCGGTCTAATCGCTACACTTCACAGTCATTTCCATGCATATCACGGTCATTCTCGCCTATTTCGTGTTGATTCACGATCATTTCGGCGCATTTCGTGGTCATGCCTCCTCACTTCACGGTCATTTTCGCACATTTTCCGGTCCAATCGCTTCACTTAACAGTCATTTTCATACATATCACGGTCATTCCCGCCTATTCCGTGTTGATTCACGGTCACTTCGGCGCATTTCACGGTTATGCCCCTTCACTTCACAGTCATTTCCACGCATTTCGCGGTTCAATTGCTTCACTTCACGATCATTTCCATACATAATACTGTCATTCCTACCCATTCCGTGTTGATTCACAGTCATTTCGGCACATTTCACGGTCATTTCCGCGCATTTCACGGTCTAATCGCTTCACTTCACGGTCATTTTCATGCATACCACAATCATTCTCGCATATTCTGTGTTGATTCACGATCATTTCAACGCATTTCACGGTCATGCCCCTTCACTACATGGTCATTTCCGCGCATTTCACGTTCCAATTGCTACACTTCACAGTCATTTCCATACATATCACGGTCATTCCCGCCTATTCCGTGTTGATTCACGGTCATTTCGACGCATTTCGCGGTCTTGCCCCTTCACTTCACAGTCATTTTCGCGCATTTCACAGTCCAATCGCTACACTTCACAGTCATTTCCATGCATATCACGGTCATTCCCGCCTATTCCGTGTTGATTCACGGTCATTTCGGTGCATTTCACGATCATGCGCCTTCACTTCACAGTCATTTCTGCGCATTTTCCAGTCCAATCGCCTCACTTCACGGTCATTTTCATGCATATCATGATCATTCCCGCCTATTTTGTGTTGATTCACGGTCATTTTGGTGCATTTCACGGTCATTTCCATGCATTTTGTGGTCCAATCGCTTCACTTCACGGTCATTTCCATGCATATCACGGTCATTCCCGCCTATTCCATGTTGATTCACGGTTATTTCGGCGCATTTCACGGTCATGCCCCTTCACTTCACCGTTATTACTGTACATTTTCCTGTCCAATCGCCTCACTTCACGGTCATTTCCATGCATACCACGGTCATTCCCGTGTATTCCGTGCTGATTCACGGTCATTTCGACGCATTTCACGGTCATGCCCCTTCACTTCACGGTCATTTCGGGCATTTCACGATCCAATCGCTACACTTCATAGTCATTTCCATGCATATCACGGTCATTCCCGCCTATTCCGTGTTTATTCACGGTCATTTCGACGCATTTCACGGTCATGCCCCTTCACTTCACGGTCATTTCCATGCATTTCACGGTCCAATTGCTACACTTCACGGTCATTTCCATATATATCACGGTCATTCCTGCCAATTCCGTGTTGATTCACGGTCATTTGGATGCATTTCAAGGTCATGCCCCTTCACTTCACGGTCATTTCCACGCATTTCCCGGTCCAATCGCCTCACTTCATGGTCATTTCCATGCATACACGGTCATTCCCGCCTATTTCGTGTTGATTCACGGTCATTTCGGCGTATTTCATGGTCATGCCCCTTCACTTCACGATCATTTTCGCGCATTTTGCGGTCCAATCGCTGCACTTCACTGTCATTTCCATGCATACCACGGTCATTCTCGCCTATTCCGTGTTGATTCACGGTCATTTCAGCGCATTTCATAGTCATGCCCCGTCACTTCACGGTCATTTCCACGCATTTTGCGGTTCAATCGCTTTACTTCATGGTCATTTCCATGCATATCACGGTCATTCTCGCCTATTCCGTGTTGGTTCACGGTCATTTCGGCGCATTTCACGGTTATGCCCCGTCACTTCACGGTCATTTTCGTGCATTTCGTGGTCCAATCTCTTCACTTCATGGTCATTTCCATGCATGTCACGGTCATTCCAAACAATTCCGTGTTGATTCACGGTCATTTCCATGCATTTCACGGTCAATTCCCTTCACTTCACGGTTAATTGCCTAATTCAGAGACCGTTCGATATCTTAAAAGCACGATGGAACTCATCGATCGTCATTTTTCAATATCATCTGGTGGAGGATCTGAAGTGGAGGAGGTGGGCCACCATCTTCCAACTGAGAATCTCTATTTGCATGAAGGGGGAGGAAACGGTAGTAATTTAGAGGGTATGTTATTCCACCAATCAAGAGTCTTGATTTTTGTGAAGAGGCAGAAGGAAATGCTAATGTACTGGAGGGTATGTTACTTCATCGATTCAAAGATAAAGGGTCGCCATCATGTTCTGGTGAAGGATTCCAAGTGGAGGAAGTGGGCCGCCATCTGCCTAGCAAGGAGCCCGGTTTACATACAGATGGGGGTGCAGGAGATGTTAATGAACGAGAGAGTGCGACAAGGTAAGATTAGATATATCGAAAAAGGTCCACAAGTCTCGAAAGAACTTATGTTCATTTACACAATTTGAGGTCTTCGTATCAATCCGTAGTGGGGGTGGATAACATGGAGTGTGTACCAACATGGGTGTGTATTAACAAGCTAACCTAAAAAAGAAAAAAAAAAAAAAACTTTAGAAAAAAAAAGTAAAAATTACCCTTCGATATATCGAACAGTACAAGATATATCGACATTTGCTGTATTTCGATATATCGAATGTCAGACGATATATCGAAATTAGTCCAAAACTGTCCAAAGATGAAATGATGTTTTAAAACAATTTTCCGATTATATCGAGATACTTTCGATAAATCGAGGAAGAAATTTCGATATCAATCGAAAGACACTCGATTATAAAAACAGAATCCACTGAATTTTTGTAAGGAAAAAATAAAAGTACGCTTCAATGTTATCGAACTCTAATCGATTACATCGGGCTTAAGTTGTCGATAACATCGAACTCTAATCTATGTTATCGAACTAAGTCATCGTTACAACGGAACGATACATCGCCTTAAAATCGATGTCATGTGTCGATATATCGACTATATTTCGATTTATCGAAAATGGTCAAAAAATGTCCAAAGACAAAATGCTTTTTTAAAAGGAATTATCGATAATATCGACAACATTTCGATATATCGAAAGAGACAATATATCGACTACATTTCGATATATCAAAAATGTTCCTCAATTATCCAGAGACACACTGCTCTTCTGAAACGAATTATCGATAATATCGATACTTCGTTGATATATCAAAGATTCGATATATTGATTAAACTTCAATTTGTATGTGCATATATATCGAATGGTTTACGATATATCGAATAACACCAAAAACTGTCCAGGGATGAATGCTCGTTTAAAACAAATTTTCGATTTTATCGATTAATATTCGATATATCGAAGAACTTGTCGATATATATCGAAGTAGACTCGATTGAAAAAGATTTGAAAAGCCATAAACCCTTTGCCCGACCGTTGGGCTTCTTTCGATATATCGATGTACATTCGATATATCGAATTTGTGCGTGTATTTAAATTACGCCGCCTCCATTCCATTTCATTCCTTCCATTTTCTTCTTCCTCTGCGACGCATCCTCTCCAAGAAGTCGGTGGCGGCGAATTTGAGCCATTTTCCAGAGCTTTTTTAGGTTGGTAAATCACTTTTATTAGTCAATCATTCAAAACCATAGATTTTTCACCCCTTTTCCTTTTCCTGTTCATCCCTACTTGCTCTCCACTTCTTCAATCTCCTTAATTTCCATTTCTTTTATCAGGAAAATGTTGGTTGGACCAAGCAATGGATTGAGTCTCAGTAGTAGACGCATTGCATTTATCTATCACTGCAATGTAGTGGATGCCTCATCGTAAGACAATCATTTTTTCATGATGACGTGAGGAACTTCACCGAATTGGGAGGTGGTGTCACTGGTTGTCGAGGGTTTCACTCTATTTTCTGCACCACCTAAGGTGGTTTGTTAATGAATATGAGAATGACTTTTCTCTGTAGCAGTTTTTAGTCTTTATTTGTCGTTCATTTAGGCAGCGATCTATAATTTTCACCATGCTTGTGACTTCTAGATGACAATTCCAGCGGTTCCTTCTGCAGATGTCTCGACTATGATGATCCTAACCCCTGGTCCAGTTATAGACTTTTTAACTACCAACCAGAATCTCATTGCCTGGGGAAGGGTTTCAAGTGGAGGAGGTGGGCCATCATTCGTTGATCGAGAAGCTCGATTTAAATGAAGAAGGGGGAGGAGATGGTTATAGGATGGAGGGCGTGTTGTTGTATGGGTCAATTGAGAATGACTATCCATCATCATCTAATAAAGAATCTCTATTGATCAAAGGGCTCGAAGAAGGATATGATAATGGACTGGAGGATTTGATATTACATCGGTTAATAGAGAAAGGGTCTTTGTCATCATCAGGTGAAGGATTTGAAGTGGAGGTGGACCAGCATCCACCGTTCGAAAGGCTTAATCTACATGAACAATGGGGTAGGAGATGATGACAGACATGAGGATATGTCATTTAATGAGTCAATAGAGAGAGGGCCAGTTTAATCATCTGGTGGAGGATCTGAATTGGAGGAGGTGGGCTACCATCTTAAAATTGAGAATATCTATTTGCATGAAGGGGGAGAAGGAGATGGTAGTGATTTAAAGGGTGTGTTATTCCATGGGTCGATAGAGAACGAACCGCTATCATCATCTCAAAAAGTATTTGAAGTGGAGGTGGGTCACCATCCACCAATCAAGGGTCTTGATTTACATGAAGGGGTAGAAGGAAATGGTAATGCACTGGAGGGTATGTTACTCCATGGATTCACAGATAAAGGGCCATCATCATCTTCTGGTGAAGGATTCCTAACCATTTGCCTAGTAAGGAGCCCAGTTTACATACAGATGGCGGTGCAGGAGATGTTAATGGATGAGAGAGTGCAACATTCAATACATCAAATGGGAAAGGATCCCAACCGTTGCCTAGTACAGGAAGTGAAGTTGACAAGGTGGGCCATCATCAGCAGATTGAAGAACTTGGGTCACATTTGGCAACCACAAACGGCGTGGTAGCACAGCAAGGAAATGTTCCCAATCTGGCCAACAAAGGCATTAGATGACAGGGGGTAGTTGATCACGGACAATTTCGATTTGTTTCAAGTGTGGGAAGGTTGGACACTCGAAGTGCACAGAATCATCGGAATTGACGGTGAAATGCATGGAATTGTCCGTGAAGTGAAGGGAATTGACTGTGAAATGCATGGAATTGTCCGTGAAGTGGAGGGAATTAACCGTGATATGCATGGAAATGACCGTGAAGTGAAGCGGAAGGTGCTTCATTGACCGTGAAAAGCATGGAATTGTCCGTGAAGTGAAGGTTATTGACCGTGAAGTGAATGGAAATGACCATGAAGTGAAGTGGAATTGTCGGAATTGACCGTGAAATGCATGGAATGACCGTGAAGCGAAGGGAATTGACCGTGAAATGCATGGAAATGACCGTGAAGTAAAGGGAATTGACCATGAAATGCATGGAAATGACCATGAAGTGAAGCGGAATCGTCGGAATTGACCATACGTTGCATGGAAATGACCGTGAAATGAAGGGAATTGACCGTGAAATGCATGGAATTGCCCGTGAAGTGAAGGGAATTGACCGTGAAATGCATGGAAATGTCCGTGAAGTGGAGGGAAATGACTGTGAAGTGAAGGGAATTGACCATGAAGTGAAGTGGAATCGCCTTCATTAACCGTGAAATGCATGGAATTGTCCATGAAGTGAAGGGAATTGACCGTGAAGTGCGTAGAAATGACCATGAATCAACACGGAATTGGTGGGAATGACCTTGAAATGCTTGGAAATGACCCTGAAGTGAAGTGAATCGACTGTGAAATACGTGGAAATGACCGTGAAGTGAAGGGAATTGATCATGAAGTGCGTGAAAATGACTGTGAATCAACACGAAATTGGCGGGAATGACCGTGAAATCTGTGGAAATGACCCTGAAGTGAAGCGAATCGACCATGAAATGCATGGAAATGACCCTGAAGTAAAGGGAATTGACCGTGAAGTGCGTGGAAATGACCGTGAATCAACACGGAATTGGCGGAAATGATCGTGAAATGCATGGAAATGGCCGTGAAGTGAAGAGAATTGATCGTGAAATGCTTGGAAATGGCCATGAAGTGAAGTGAATTAACCGTGAAGTGCATCGAAATGATCGTAAATCAACACGGAATTGCTGGATATGACCGTGAAATGCATGGAAATGGCCGTGAAGTGAAGAGAATTGATCGTGAAATGCATGGAAATGGCCGTGAAGTGAAGTGAATTTACCGTGAAGTGCGTCGACCGTGAAGTGCGTCGAAATGACCGTGAATCTAAACAGAATGTCCGGATATGATTGTGAAATGAATGGAAATGGCCGTGAAGTGAAGAGAATTGACCATGAACTGGTCGAAATGACCATGAACGTAAACGAAATTGCCGGATATGACCGTGAAATGCATGGAAATGGTCGTGAAGTGAAGAGAATTGATCGTGAAGTCCTTGGAAATGGCCGTGAAGTGAAGTGAATTGACCGTGAAGTGCATCAAAATGACCTTGACCGTAAAAGGAATTGCCGGATATGACCGTGAAATGCATGGAAATGGCAGTGAAGTGAAGAGAATTGATCGTGAAATGCTTGGAAATGGCCGTGAAGTGAAGTGAATTGATCGTGAAGTGCGTCGAAATGACCGTGAATATAAATGAAATTGCCGAATATGACTATGAAATGCGTGGAAATCACGGTCATTCCTGCCTATTACGTGTTGATTCACGGTCATTTCCGCGCATTTCACGGTCATGCCCCTTCACGGTAATTTTCGTGCATTTCACGGTCTAATCGCATCACTTCACGGTCATTTCCATGCATATCACGGTCATTGCCGCCTATTTCGTGTTGATTCACGGTCATTTTGACGCATTTCACGGTCATGCCCCTTCACTTCACAGTCATTTCCGCACATTTCACGGTCAATTTGCTTCACTTCACGGTCATTTCCATGCATTCAGGATCATTCCCGCCTATTCCATGTTGATTCACGGTCATTTCGACACATTTCACGGTGAAGTGTAGCGATTGGACCGTGAAATGCGCGGAAATGACCGTGATTCAACATGGAATAGGCAGGAATGACCGTGAAATGCATGGAAATGACCGTGAAGTGAAGCGAATTGATCGTGAAATACACGAAAATGACCATGAAGTGAAGGGAAGTGACCGTGAAATGCGTCATGCATATCATAGTCATTCCCACCTATTCCGTGTTAATTCACGGTCATTTCGACGCATTTAACGGTCATGTCCCTTCACTTCACGGTCATTTCCGCTCATTTCACAATCCAATCGCCTCACTTCACGGTCATTTCCATGCATATCACGGTCATTCCCGCCTATTCCGTGTTGATTCACGGTTGTTTCAGTGTATTTCACGGTCCAATCGCTACACTTCACCATGAAATGCGTCGAAATGACCGTGAATCAGCATGGAATAGGCGGGAATGACCATGAATGCATGGAAATGACCGTGAAGTCAAGCGAATTGACCGTGGAAATGCATGGAAATGACCGTTAAGTGAAGGGAATTGACCATGAAATGCATGGAAATGACTGTGAATCAAAAAGGAATCACCAGGATTGATCGTGAAATGCACGGAAATGACCATGAAGTGAAGCGAATTGACCGTGAAATGCATGGAAATGACCGTGAATCAAAACGGAATCGTCAGGATTGACCGTGAAATACATGAAAATGACTGTGAAGTGAAGTGAATTGACTGTGAAATGCATGGAAATGACCGTGAAGTGAATGGAATTAATCGTGAAATGCATGGAAATGACCTTGAATCAAAACGGAATCGCCGGGATTGACCATGAAATGCATGGAATTGATCGTGAAGTAAATGAAATGAGTGAAATTGACTGCGAACTAATCGAAATTGACCGTGAAGTGAATGAAATAGATTTTCGACCATCGACCTGATGGAATCTTGAAAATTAACCAGGTTGGTTGGTTAAAGTAGCTTCTCCTACCCCAAAATCATATAGGGTACGTTAAGTAACTAATTTTGGTTTAGAAGATATTGTTGTTAAATGAATAAAGAAAGAAATGAAAAAAAAAAAAAAAAAAAAAGAAAAAAAAAAATTTATATGCTTATATATACATATTTATATAAATATGTATTAGAGAAAATTGTAGGTAGAATAAAGTTTTCCATGTAAAAAAATAAAAATAAATAAATAAAAAATTCATAGATTGACACAGACTACAGTTATGGCTACGGTTATAATCTGCAGCTAAAGTTAAAGTATCTTTTTTGATTAATCAAAAGACCTTTGATTAATCGAAAATTGTAGGATTTTTTAGGCAAACTCGCTGACAGTTCTGGACATTTTTAGATTAATCGAAAGAAAGACCTTCGATGTGTATAAAAGATAGGGTCAAGGGTTATGGCTACGGTTATTATCTGTAGCCATAGAAACCCCTTAGCCATAGGTTCTAATTTATTTATTTATTATCATTATTATATTTTTTTGCTGTTGTAATCCCCACTGCTTTTTATGGGTCCTATTATGAGGTATGTGTTATATTCAAACCGTCCATCTTTTTGGCGAACTCTATTAAGGCTTGAGATGAAAAATAAGATAGATCTAACTATCAAGTGGACCACACTGTTACAGGCTCTGGATGATTGAACGTCCACCATTGAAACCCTTTTAGGGGTCATAGAAGTTTTGGCTCATTATGAAACTTGTTTTTCCTCTTCATCCTGGTCTTTGTAACCTTATGAATAGATTGGATGGGAAATAAATGTTATAGTAGGCCGTACGAACTTTTTAACGGTGAAAATCAATTTTTCCGCTGCTCTTTGTGGTGTGGTCCATTTGATCTTTGATATGATTTTTTTTTTTTTTTGATAATGCTCCCAAATGATCTTGAAATATGGATGAACGTTGTAGATATAATAAATACGTAACTGTGGGCCCATGTAACTTTGATATCTTTTGAACCGTTCGTACAACTCGGAGTTCGACGAGCGTCAGCGCTTGTCTTCGAGTACCACCGAGCCGCTTGAAGGAAAAAGCAAGGGTATTTTCGACCTTTGGCCAATCGTCCGTACAGCTGGGGGCTTATTCTTGTAAAGTAAATGAAGTGGGCTTCGTCTCGTAAATGGGCCATAAATGGGTCGTACAATTGTAAATTTCTCTTGCTTAAAAGTCCTATTTGAAGTACAATCATCAATTAAATTTACGGCGTTAACTATTACTTTAAAGAAAGTGCCCAACTTGTTTCAGCCCCACCATGATGTTTACGTGCAATCCAATCCGTCCATCAGAGGCACCTGATTTCCAAGACTAGTGGTGCAAAAATTAGGTTGCTACATCATTCACGTGGGCCACAACATAAGAAAACAGTTTCCAAGGAACACCAACCTTTGATTGCACTGAAACACTCCAAATAGTAAAATGATCTCATTTTTGGGACGATCCTTCATCCAGGCAAGAGGAGTCAGATGAATGGATCAGATTCCATATACAAACCGTAGTATATACGGAGGAAAGAACAAAGGCAAGAACTGTCTTTGGATGAAAGCCATGCGGGGAAGAAATTCCTTCCAAGTGTTATAAGTGTGCACATGGAACAAGTAGAACCCGTAGACTGGTAGAACCAGTAGACTGGTAGAACCATTGAACCGGACCCGAACGACCGAACCTCACGGTTTGGTTTGGTTTTAAAGTGCACCAGTTCGGTTCTAGTTTCAAAAATCAAATAACTGATTAGTACGGTTTGATTCTCGGTTCGGAGTTATGTAGAATCCAACCGGACTGTAGAACCGAACTGTGGAACCGGTCTTGAAACTAGACCATTTAAACAAAAAAAAAAAAAAACTTTAACTCTTCATTCTCTTCACTCTGCCCATGCTGTTGTGTTGCCCCCATTCCATCTCTCTCTCTCTCTCTCTCTCTCTCTCTCTCTCTCTCTCTCCTCTCCCCCTGTGATTCTCTCTGGCTCCGTGACTCTCTCCACCCTTTGATTGTTTTCGTAAATGTATTTTTGCACACCTTACACAATATCTAGACCATTCATCAAATGAATCACAACACGAACGGACATGGGCTAGATTATTAATAAACACATGCAATTGGACTGAATTATTAAAAAGCCCATAATCGTAGAACCGATCCGGTTTTTATGGTCCAATTTTGATTCGGTTACAGGGTACAAATGGTCCGGTTCCAGTTCCGATTTCTTGGAACCGTTAGGAACGGTTCGGTTCCAGTTTCACCTCATAACTGGATTGAACCGACCCATGTGCACCCCTAGAGAGAGAGAGAGAGAGAGAGAGAGAGAATGGAATGGAGGCAACACAACAGCAGGGGTGAAGTTTAGAGAATGAAGAGTTAGTTTTTTTTTTTTTTTTTTTTTTTTTTTAATATATGGTCCGGTTCTAAGTTCAGTTCCAAGATCGGTTCCACGGTTCAGTTTTACGGTTCAGTTCGATTCTACATAAGCTCAAACTGATAACCAAACTGAATTAATCGGTTCTTTGATTTTCAGAACCGGAACCAGTGCACTTTACAACCGAACCAAACCATATAGTTCGGTCGGTTCTAGTCCAGTTTACCGGTTCTACTGGTTCCAAGTGCACCCCTAGTTATAACCATGCATCCAAACCATTTACATGAAAATAACATTTCTTCAATTGAAATCTTTACTAAATGTCTGTCTCTTAATTCAAATCCAATTTCCAAATATTAAAATCCACTCCAATTGCATTATACGCTGGTACAGAATATTTTATACTAAATACCTCCCATGAAAAAGATAATGCTCATTGGTGTTAGAACGTGGCAAGATTTGCTTGGTTTGTGATAGATGACCATGCAAAGCACATACTCGACTAGTCCCATTTCTGATAGTGGCTCATAGCCACATCAAAATCCTACCACGTCCAAACACCATCACTATGCAATCTACATCACATAGATTCTTCAAGAAAAAGATGAAAAAAGGGCCCACCATTTTTACATCATCTTACAATCTTTGTCCTCGTCACTGAAGAACTGATAGCCACCTTCATAACGGCCCCCACATTGACCCCCACATTGGCAATTACCATGGGATCCACATGGCCTGGAATGACAAGTTGGGTTTGTCCGTCTGCAAGTGCAATCCACCGGAACCGGGCAATCCGGTAATCGAAACGGCCTACAGTAGCACACCGGTCCGATCGGCCCAATCAGTATATTCACCGGTTTGTCTTTAGGTGGATCAGCTGGTTTGTCTTTGGGTGTATCAGCCGGTTTGTCTTTAGGTGGATCAGCTGGTTTGTCTTTGGGTGGATCAGCCGGTTTGTCTTTAGGTGGATCAGCTGGTTTGTCTTTGGGTGGATCAGCCGGTATTTCTTTGGGTGGTGGGGGCGGTTTTGGGATCTCGTAGCCAATGATGATTTTGCATCCGACCTTGCAATAGAGCTTCTTGATGAGCTTCTCCGGTTCGAACGGACCGGATATGGTCACCTTCTTTTGCTTCTCGTCAAAACTCTGGCTCTGGATTTCTCGAATTCTCAAAACGGGAAACACGCATCAGTAACTCATTCTACTTCTCATTTCTTGAGTGGCACACGTGTGAAGGACCAGGGCCACTCATCAGATGGATGGAACAGTTAGGATGGCCTGGCCTAAAGATTAAGGAGGGTACATTCATCAGGTGGGCCACCTGTGCACTTTACAGACACTCGTTAAGATTTCGAACTGAGCGGCAAGAAGGGGGGCTTGAACCAAAGACTTTTTTTTTTTTTTCTTTTTAACACACGCACACACACTCACGCCATGGTGGGATTTCACCACCTATGGGTATTCGAACCTTCAATCAGGTGTTTGAACCAAAGACTTCACACAAAGAGAGACCAGCGTCTCTAATCAACCAGCCAAGTGCTACTGTTTTGATATTTTGTAGTTCTTTTTCATATTTAATCTATATATGAAATATAGATTAAATGATCCACGTCAGCAAATTGTCGCGCCCCCGACATGACCACGTAGTCATGCACGTGTTCTCGAAAAAAATGAAGTCTACTCGCCAACGCAGCCATACAATTAGGGGTGTACACAAACCGGGCCAGCCCGGTTAGCTCGCTCGACCCGGCCCGAAAAAGCCCGACTCGGCCCGAACCAGAACTGAGTTTGGGTCAGGACGGGCCAATTTTTTAGGCCTGAAAGTGAGTTCAAGCCGAGTTCGGATACCTCCCAGTTCGGCCCGACTCGGTCCGAAATTCGATTCGTCCCGACCCGACCTGACTCGGCCCGGCCCGGCCCGACCCGTGTATGACTGTATTTAATTTGTATAAAATGTTTTATTTTATGCTCTATCAAATGTATGTAAATATATGTAAATGTCCTGACCAGTTAGATTTTTTTGTGGAGTTTATAGTTCAACTATCTAAACTATTGATCGAAGGCCTTGTAATGGGACGCGGATTACTTGTCAAAGCCCTTCCATAAACTTGTTATAAGGTTCGAAACTGGCCCGAACTCAGGTTTGAAACTGGCCCGAACTCGAAGGTTCGAAACTGGCTCGAACTCGGCCCGAACTCGCGTCGGGCCCGATTCAGGCTGGAGATGTTGGCCCGGTGACCAGGCCCAGTCGGGTTCGGGCCTTATGTGGCTGTTGAACGGGCCTGGAGGGCTGAGGCCAGTTCAACTCGGCCCAACCCGTGTACACCCCTACATACAATAGGGACGCGGATTGCGTCCTACCCCCGCCCGGACAGTAATCCGTCCGGTCAGGGCTCTCTGGGACCCACCATGATGTAATAATTTTATCCACGCTGTTGAGATTTTCTCTCAAATCATTTTAAGGTATGAGATAAAAAATGAAGTAGATTCACAGCTCCAATGAACCACACCAAAGGAAGCTGCAATGATATGACACTTACCATTGAAACATTTCTAAGGGCCACTGTGATGTTTTTTACTATATAACCTATTCATAAGGTCATGTAGACATGAATGAAGTGAAAACATAAATATCAGCTTGATACGAAACTTCTCTGGCTCCTAAGAAGTTTTTAATGGTGAACGTTTAATCCCCAATTTGTGGTCGTGGTTATTTTTTTGTGTCATACCTTAAAATGATTTGAGAGAAATCTCAACGGGGTGGATAAAATTATTACATCATGGTGGATCTCATAAAGTCCTGCGCGGACGGATTACCGTGACGGGGGTAGGACGCAATCCGCGTCCATACAATGGGGCGTTGGCTGCAATACATCCCCACGTATGGTAGTAATACATCTGGACTTTCACGTTTGAATCTGATCACCTTCAAATGATCCAAACCGTTTATATGAAAACTCTCGCTTTGCATGGTGGAAATACACCAAATAATATTTTTCAATCCTTTGATAATTGGCTTTTTGCTTCGAACATGAACGGTGATCATAACCTTTGTATCATCGTAACATTTCTAAAATCTATTATGAAATCTCTTTTGGGCATCCTCAAGCCAATGGGAGCTTTGTCTAATAAGCGGTTTGTATTTCTGGAAAAGGCCCGAATTCGACGGCTATAATCCCGACTTGTCTTATTATAATAAATCGGGGATGTATTTGAGCAAATCTCTGCAAAAGAGGGTGTAAGATAGTGGCTGCTCGGAAATGAGAAATGCGAGGTTGGTAACACGTGGAGGGGGAATCATGCCAGTTGCCTCGCACCGATCCGAGCCATTTATAATGGGGATGGCCGACTTCTCATTACCGTACCATATAATCAGCATGCACGTACAAGATCCGAGCTATTCATTTGGGGATGGCCCACTTGCTTATTCCCGTACTATAAAATCAGCCCCCACATACTCATAAGATTGGTGGTCGAGAAAGAGAGAGAGAAAGCCTCACCACGGAATTTGCAGAGAGCTTTCTTGATCTTCTTGTAGCAGGGATCGCAATCAAGATTAACGTTCAACACCAACGTTGATATCTTCTATGTATACATTAGAAAAGCAAAATCCAAGTGAGAAGGGGTTGGAAATTTGTAGTTTTACGAGACAAACAGAAGGAAAATCATTGATAATCAAGTTAGAGAAAGAGAGAGAGAGAGGTAAAAGGGAAACCCGAGCTGTAAAACGGATATAATTGTAGTTTTAAATCGAACACAAGGAAAAATAATCAAAACCCAAATTAGATAAGGAGGTAGGTGGTCCTTTGAAAGAGAGAGAGAGAGGAAAATTGTTAACCCAAGCTGTAGATTGCAGATAATTGTAGTTTTATATCAAACACAAGGGAAAATAATCAAAACCTAAAGTTACATCATGAAGGGAATTTTACAAAAACTACTTAATTAATATAGAATTACATTCCATTACTTTCTTAGAAAGCTAAATCATTAATTAATCGATGTAATTATCCTTCCACTACCTTTTGTCTATTACA